>VZRF01001110.1:1457977-1545131 GCA_013396875.1 Vireo altiloquus | reverse complement strand
CCCGCCCGCCAGCTCCCGGCCACCAGTTGAGAAACTTGGCGGCGAGGGGTCGTCCCGGCCGCCCCCGAGGGCAGGCCCGCTCCGCCCGGGCGGCGGCGTCCCTCGGAGCCCTTCCCGGCTGCTGGGCGCTTCTCCCGCCGCCGCGGCCCCGCCGGGCCGGGGGGAGGCGCCGAGGGGAGGCGCGGCCGTAGCAGTCGCTTCTCGCCGCCTTCGTGGCGCCCCCCGCTGCCCGCGGTCGCGTCCGGCCCCGGTGCCCGCACCCCGTCCTGGGGTCCCGCGCCGGGGCGGGGAGAGGCGGCGAGGGCCGTGCCCGGCTCGCCCTGCGGGCGGAGGGGCCGTGTGGAGCCGCCGACTGTCACACGTTCCCCGCAGGAGCGGCGCTGCGGGACTCAGGCGGGCACGGCCCGCGGTGGCCGCCCTAGTGGAAGTTTCGGTGGGTTAAGCAGCCGCACCTAGCGGCACGGCTCGGCAGCAGGGAAGGCAGCTGCGTTTCTGAGGGAGAAGCCCGGGGATTACGGCAAATCGGAACAAGTAATGTTCAGAGAGGACACTTAAAACTGTAAAAAACCCACTACGTGTTAACTGCACGCCTGTGAGGCCTAAGTACAGCACACAGGATAAGCACAGCCGCGAATCGCTGGAACACGCCCCCGGAATAATGAAGTGCTCCTAAATGCGGGCGCTGTCCCCGGCGCAGCTCCGCGCCCAGCCGTGCCCGGCACAGGGGACACACGCGCCCGCCACCGCGCACACGCGGAGCCCCATCAGTGGCACATTCCTGGGATCTGTTAAAGGACAGAAAAACTTCATAACAGGAGTTTCTCGATTCCTGACCGCTGACGTAAGCAGCAGCCAATGCAGCGCTGGCCGGACGGCAGCAACGCTCCGGCCGCGCTCGACGGGCGCCGAGGGCAGGGCAGGGCAGGGCGGCCCGGCCGCCCGCGGGCACGTTCGCTGCCCTGTCAGGTATGTGATGATGGCAGCGTGACCGGGCTACGAGCTCCGTGCGCCCACCCGATGTCCGAGACGACAAAGTATTTAAAACCTGCTCCTGCNCCGCCCCGCCCCGCCCGCCAGCTCCCGGCCACCAGTTGAGAAACTTGGCGGCGAGGGGTCGTCCCGGCCGTCCCCGAGGGCAGGCCCGCTCCGCCCGGGCGGCGGCGTCCCTCGGAGCCCTTCCCGGCTGCTGGGCGCTTCTCCCGCCGCCGCGGCCCCGCCGGGNGCACCTAGCGGCACGGCTCGGCAGCAGGGAAGGCAGCTGCGTTTCTGAGGGAGAAGCCCGGGGATTACGGCAAATCGGAACAAGTAATGTTCAGAGAGGACACTTAAAACTGTAAAAAACCCACTACGTGTTAACTGCACGCCTGTGAGGCCTAAGTACAGCACACAGGATAAGCACAGCCGCGAATCGCTGGAACACGCCCCCGGAATAATGAAGTGCTCCTAAATGCGGGCGCTGTCCCCGGCGCAGCTCCGCGCCCAGCCGTGCCCGGCACAGGGGACACACGCGCCCGCCACCGCGCACACGCGGAGCCCCATCAGTGGCACATTCCTGGGATCTGTTAAAGGACAGAAAAACTTCATAACAGGAGTTTCTCGATTCCTGACCGCTGACGTAAGCAGCAGCCAATGCAGCGCTGGCCGGACGGCAGCAACGCTCCGGCCGCGCTCGACGGGCGCCGAGGGCAGGGCAGGGCAGGGCGGCCCGGCCGCCCGCGGGCACGTTCGCTGCCCTGTCAGGTATGTGATGATGGCAGCGTGACCGGGCTACGAGCTCCGTGCGCCCACCCGATGTCCGAGACGACAAAGTATTTAAAACCTGCTCCTGCAGGCGGCTAAGGCAGACGCGGTGCCCTGCACAGGTACATGGAACTCTTCCCGGGAGCACTTCCTAACGCGTAATTGCCCCGGCGCAGGAATGCTGCCCGGCCGCTGACAGGCCGGCGGTGAGCCCGGTCCGGCAGTCGCAGCCCAGGTGTGCTTTAACCACATCGCCACCTGTGGGTCTCCCGCAGCCCTGCAGCCCCGGCCTGGGCTGGGCACGGAGCCGTGTGCCCAGCAACGATTGAGAATGGAAAGGAAAATCTTCTACCTGGGAGAAATGTATTTGGGAAAACGTAGGATAGCGAAGATACGTTTTGCTTCTAAATATATAAGAAATAAAATATTGACATTTGAATGGCACCACAGGTATGATTTAAACACGGGAGAAAATTCTATTTCTGTGTTTCTCCATAGACTGGGATATGTTCAAAGTCTGCTTAAAGCAGACTTGGAGCTCATGGAAAGCTTCCACAGGGAAAGGGGGAAGAGGACCAGTGTTAAATTTAACCAGTGTATGGTTAAATTTTTTTAGCATAGGTCTATGAAATATATCATCTGGATGTAATCTCCATGTACATATTACATTTAAACATACTCAGCAGTTTTAGATTTGTTATGTAGGATCTGGTACAATTTAAAATATATAAAGCAACAAGGCATGCTACAGATAATCAACAATCACTGATATTTTAGCTCTCTGACAGTTAAGAGCACAAGAATAGAGCAAATGCCAAGCTAAAATAAAATCTACATTGTCTAATTATCTAAGCCTGTAATGGCTGGAAGCTACCAAATTCAGACTCTGGGAGAGCCATTAGGACCTCTCCTTATTGGAAAAGATATTCTACCAAGAAACTCTGCCATAGGCACTAAAATGTTTACTAGTCTTAAAAATGAGAGTGATACAAAAAACAGGAATTACCTTCTCAAGGAGCAGAGTTTTAAACAGCTTAATAATGTCTTCCAAATAGCATTACAATGTTCATATTTTTTTCTGAAATCTGATTATCACTAATTTTTGTGATTAATTTTAACAGAGGAAACCTTAACTGAGAGCATTTTGCAGAGCAATATTTTTCTAATTTTTCTTTTGTGCAGCATCTGCTGTTGCTGTGCTGTCATCTTCGTTATGTTTTTCATTGTCTATGTGCCATAATGTAATTAGTTAGTTCAACATCATCTGTGCTATTAGATGAGATGTTTCTATGGTAAGTTAACATAGTTCTGTGTAATTGGTAGATTTCAGCAGTAGGCATGAATGTATCCATCAACTTTAGGTCGATTTGAGTCCACAAGATTTAAATTCACTTGGCATACGTTATCCTAGAAGACTGTTAATTTTGGCTGAATGGATAAAAAACACAATGCAGAAGAAAATCTGGCTGCTTATATTGCGGTACTGTTGGAGTCAGGGAAAGGAAAGCATAAAATTGCTGGCTTAATAGTTGCAATCTGAATGTCTGGAAAATGTTACAGCCTGGGATCCAAATCCTTCTTAAACCTAGACGTGCCCCTGAGGTACCAGGTAGTCCAGAATTCATCGGAGTTATCTCTCCATTCAGGAAAGGAGTCTTGGTTCTCTCCCTAAATACTGCATTCCTACGGGATCTCTAGGTTCTCTCCCTGAATAGTTCATACTGAGGGGACTCTCTTTTCTCATTAGAGGGAAATGTTGAGGCTGCTGCTTTGAGATCTTCCATGTGGCACTTTGCTAATCCATGTATCTTGCAAGCTACACCTTCTGAACAAACAAACTTCTAAAGCAAACCCTCTGACGCCAGTCTCTCCAGAAACAGTGATGAAAAAGCAACAGCCATTTCTTACTTTAAAGCAATGCATCCTTTTACTCCCATAGGATCTTTTGGTTCATGTCTCAATCAATTTAAAAATGTGACTGGATTAAGTATTTAAGTCAGATATCCAGTGATATGGCAGAGTCGTATCCTGGCAGAAACTGGGAAGAATCCTGGATGGCTGCACTCTTAGCATTTTTTTCTAAGCAGTAGACAGTACTGTTTGCCCAAAAGAGTAAGATAAGTTACATTCAGAAATATCTGTATAGATTTTGACTTGCTTATTAATATATGAATAACTTTATTTACAGGAACCCAGAACCATGGGAGGTAATTAGTAAGCACAGTTTGCTTAGGTAAGGGCTTGCAAGACCCTTTTATCATGACTGTATCCATAACTTAGGACAGAAGCCAAATAATATAAATGCCAGTAATTACAGATATATATTTATATTAACAATAAAGTCCACTTTTGGAAGAGCTTGGGCTATATTCGTAATGACATCATGTGGCTGAAATTACGTTCACCAATTTGTCCTGTGCACATTTCTGTCGGGAGAAATCAATACATTACCACAAGCCATCGGTAGCAGAAAGTCCTGCAAGTGGGTTCTGTGACTACAGTCAAAGATATCAGAGTTTGAAACTGTATGTAATTTTTTTTAAAAGTCTTGAAAGGCCTCTAGAATATGTGTATGTAATAACAAGTTCACTACATAAAACAATCTTAAAATTGGAAATGCTATGTGAATTTTGAAAGAGGTCTTTACATTCCACTGTCTATAGGCATTTTTTAAGCAAATCAATTATAATAATTTGCTACTCTTAAACATATACTGACAATTGATTTTTGTGATGACATGTCTGTAGTGATATTTTGTCTCAAATATCAGTATTTTTATGATTCACATGTCTCTATCTTTAACAAAGAAAAACTCCTTTGACAAATACCTACTATAAACTCATATAGAACTCACCATTCGGGGTAAAAAATGTTTTCTTCACAGATACTTCTATAGAACTGGCATTAATATGTTGCCTCTATTCAATAGTCACGTTAACAAATGGGAGGGTGGGACAACACAATTTGGTGCTGTTTGAAGGCCCAAATTATAGGTAAAAGTGGCCACCAAGCTACTTTAAATTTACAGTACAAAAAAGATCAACTAGAAAGGAATTACAAAAAAAAAAAAATCTGACTCAATCAGCTGACCAAAATGCACTTACCTAATGCAGAGGTACATGTTTATAACACTGTCATTTATGCAATGTGTTGCAATGAAATATGAAAACGTAACTCTAATCTGTATTATCTAATTAATTAGCCAAGTAACTTTAAATATGCAGAAGAAATTAGTATATTATCCCTGAGTGAATAAATAGCATGTTTAATATTTTTTCATGGTGTTGTCCACACAAAATACCTTTATAATTGCATTGAAATTATTTTCAAATATGTGTGTCCAGTAGCAAATCCTATGCAATTAGAATATCTGCCTGAGAATATCCAGGAAATTAATTATTTACATGTAGCTCATTGCAATGGAGGAGTATATCTGATATCTTTATGAAGTTCCCATGACCTCTGAACAATGCTGTGATGTACAGAAAGGTCCATGACCAATGTTTTCCACCTATTTTGTGCCTATCCATAGAGAAGACCTCTGTGGTACCTGGCTTGGGCTGTAGTAAACCCATTAATGGAGGAACATTTCCTCAAGCTGTTTTCTCTGTAGGTCTTCAGGGGACGTTCTCAACCAAGAATTTCATGGGGTTTTGTTGTATGATACATCATTGATGGGAAGGCACAGTTTTAGCTAATCCATCTACATGTTTGTGGTGACTTTTTCTGGTGGAAATTTGGCACTGGGTGTTGTTTCGAAAAGCTGAGAGAAAGCAAGGTGCAGGCTGAGTACTGAAACACACACGAAAGAGATCCCCTGTTGAAGTTGTCTTTTTAATTTAAGGGCTACCAGCAAGGTATGAGAAAATGGAGGGTTAAAAAAATGAAGAGGAAGAGCAGCCTGGTGACTTGTGTCTGGCACAAATGCCTCTATCGTATTTGATTTGAAATTTACATAGATGCCAGTAGTTATGACACAACTGTCACTTTAAGTTCACTTAACTGGACATGAAACAATAATGACAAACAATCAGAATGACAGTTCTCCTTCTATTCAGCTGTGAGGTTCTTCATATCTCAATTCTGCAACATTTCTTCTGTTCACTCCACCAGACAAATGTGTTTCTGTTATTATGATTTCTCTGTTTGGCTCGGCGCAGCATTGCTAAAAGCAAGAAGGAGAGTTTCTAAGCTTTCTATTTAGTTTTTTAGCTATACCATTTATCAAAGAAAGAGTTTTTTAGTAACAGTTTTTAACATTAACTCTTTAATAGTTAATTTGCTGATGTAATCCATTATTTTGAAACATTGTATTGCGTAAGAATATTACATTATTTTTCATATAAAAATATAGCGCTCTACTCTTAGGTTGTTTTTCATAACTGGAGCGACTACTACACTCCATGACCATAACTCTTTTTATCATTCTACTATGATTCAGTAGCTTTTGCTGTCTTATAAACAATCTTACAATTAAGAGCTAATGTTAATGGAATAGATTGTTGTCATAGGATAATGGTTTCCTGCTGCTAGATAAATGCTGTGGCAATGCTAGGACATTTATTGAAAGTAATAGTGAAGACAAAGCTAAGAGATTTATTTTTAAAGCAGGTGCCACAGATCCACTGACACCATTCTGTTACAATTGTTTTATTTCTATTTCACTAAGAGACTGATGAAGATGGAAGCATTTTGCCTGATGTATGCAAGTGCAGCAAAGTGACAGTGGCTCATTTCACTGTAACTGAATAAGCTGCATTGCACTTGGCTCGGGAAGAGATTTATTGTGTGGCTCATCCAATCAGAAAACAGTTTATCCATTAACTACGGCTTTAAAATATGTTGTATTTCCATGAACAAGATGGGGCTTGATGCTTTCTTTCATGGAAACAGTTACAGAGAGTTCACAGGAAAGGAGGAAAGCAGGGCCTTTTGGTGCTTGTTCTACCAGTCATTCCAGAAGCACCCCACCCCCCACACACTTCCTCCGTGCCGCAGGGATGGCAGGCTGGGGAGAGTGAACCTGTCCATAGTGTGTGCCCCTCCTCCTAAATCAGGGGTTCCTTGTCTCCCTTCTGCATTGGAGAGTGTTGCCTCAGTGTTAGCAGAACAGAAATGGCAGCATTGTTCTTACCAGCACTGCTGTGCAGAGGGTGGACAGGAAAGTTTTGTCTAGTTTAGTGTTTTCGTCTGTCTTTGCATTCACAGGTATTTGAAGTTTTGGAAAATATGCCTTCTTCCTTTTCCACGATTTTCAAAATTGCTCACCCCTGAATCCTCCAATAGAGAGCTGTGAAAGGCACAGCCTGTAGAGCTTCATAGGCCCTTTATCTGCTCTTGTGGAATTGTAATAAAACACCTTGATTGCCCCAAATATACTTCTCCTACAAAATTGGAGTCAGTTGTCAGGAAGTACATGGGATCCATTCAATTCAACGAGCTTTCTCTGGACAGATATGCCCTAATTGCCTGACTTAGGCTTCAACAAATCCTTTCTCTTTTCTTTTGAACTGTGGAGCAGCTATTCCAAGTGGCAGTGCTGTAGCTATGACAGCTTGAGGATATTCCACAAATAATAAAAAACATGATCCCTTCCCACAAACTCTGATCATTCCGAAGCATCTTTAAAGTTGTGTTGTAAAACAGTATAATGACTTTATATAACCATAAAGTCCCTGCTAGGATTTCCTTAAGAAACAAACTAATTTTATTTTTAAGGCCCACGGACCTTGACATCAAACCAGCAATTCACTGCTCCAAGGACTTACTCACTGTAGCTGCTCAAAGCACAGTTCTGAATTAACTTCTAAGACCAGAGCTTGAAGGCAGTAAACAGCTTTAACCTTTTCTTGACCCCAGACACATCTCACAAACAGGAGATCAGTAAATACAAAAATTTTACTTTAACCCATGTGCAGATATTCTGAGAAATAATTCATTCCTCAATTTCTGAGTTTTAAGGAAATGTTTGTACTAACAAATGGGCAAGTGTTACAGTGCTTGTTCCAAAGGGCCATCAGGCAAGGTTGTTCCTCTGCTGAGCATAGCCCCTTATAAAAGACGAGCCCCAGAGAGAACATCGTAGAAAAAACCAGAAATGAGGGAGACCTGCAATCGTGACAGAATTAACCCTTGCAGCTTTGAGATCTGTTGGGTCATCTGCAGAGTACACAGTGCAGAGCTCCAGCAAATACATATTCTTCCAACTAAATCTCCATAGCACCCGATCTAGTGCTTGTACTTTCTGGTATCAATCTCCCATCTGAAGTTTAGGATTCACAGGAATGATCTAGGAGACAGAGAATTTCCACATCCTTAAATCACTGGAGTAATTTACCTAAGTACCTGTAAGGATGTGACTGTAAGCATTGTAAAGTCTTATGATTTTATTAAAATATTTGATGTATCTGTTTAAAGTCCCAACTCTGGAATCATGGTGTAAATACAAATCAGCTTTCAGCTTTTTTAGTAGGAATTTTTAATCTTACTGGTTAGGGAAAACATTTGTTCTTACAGATCAACCAAATGAAGATAATTTGTTCTCATTTAGCATTTTATTTTAAAAATTATTATCCATTTGATCTAATAAATAGTAAGGAGTTATGACTTCTGGATTTTTGGGATTGCCAGTACAGTAACCAAATGTCCTATCACCACATACTGAATCTGCCCAAGAAATCCTCCTCAATTCAAGGAATTGTTAAACCTGTTTTGTTGATTGGTTTCTCCACATCACATGGGACTGCATACAATCAATCAGTATTTCATTTCCATACCCCATACTGCCCCCCCAAGAGAGTCAGTACTCCCCGTATCAGTTATCATAAGGCATATCCCCAGCCTCTTGTAGCTCTTTGGACTAAGGCTGCTGTGTATATCCCACCTGGATCTGGCCCAGATGCTTTATTTCTATTGCATGAGATGATTAATTATGTGGTTTCTTTCTGTTTGTCTGATAGAAGCTGAGGTAAGAGAGTGATGGTTGCTTAGTGCCCTGTTATTAAAAAGCTGCTTTTGATAGCCCTGAACAGGCTTGAGTTGTGTGCTACAACTAATCATAAAGCTGCTTGCTTGAAAATGTAATGCTTGTTAATACTACACTGTACTTTTATAAGTGAACGAAATTTTGATTGGCTAGAGTTTAACTATAATCAGTAATTAAGGGTCAGCCATCCAGTAAACTCATTAGTTTACACCAATTACATTTGGTATAGTAACTAATGATTTCAGGGATCAAGCCATTTATTTCTAAGCTTTCAAAGTATAATTATTGTGTAAATCAGATAGAGTGTAAATCTTTTCCATACGTTTTGGTTGGTAATTGAGAAATAAAATGGTTTCCAAATGTATTCTCTGTCCAGTTTTTGTTCTGCAGTAGATCTCTCTGGGGACTCTTTAAAGTATATGGAAAAGGTGATGTCAACAGAAGCGTACGCTGGGCAAACTGAAACAGGATTAATTAATAGAGATGAAAGAGAAAAGCCAGCCCCTTGCAAATCATGGTCCAGGTCTCAACTTGGACATCACACCTTAAAATGACAGTTTACAATCTTAAGCATGAGTCACACAGATTGACAAGTATTCAAAATAGAAGAGAATTAAAAGTCCTTTATGTTTAATGTATAAAGGCCTTTCCAATATGCAGTATTTAAGATGGTGTAATCTCTGGAGCATTTTGCTTTGAAGTTTAATATGTAGCTCCTCACATCCACATAACATTTTCAACACGTTAAACAAATTAGTCTCTGGTTACAGAAGTTTTTAGATATTTACAAGTTGCCGTTTAACTAAATTTAATATGTGCCAGTGAAGTTGCTCATGCACTTGTTCATTTAGAAAAATGCACTTTTGGAATGATTAATAAATAAACCAGCTTTTCCTATGCCTTCAACTTTGGTGTTTATTTGAAAGCAATCTACTTTAAAAAGACATTAATATCCCTAGAATTATTATTAGAATAATTGCTTTTACTCTTCTTGGAACACACATTTTTTCTCATTTCCCTTCAGCAGAGACAGCTTTTGACTCAGATATAAACTTCCTATTATTATTCCCCACTCCCCACCCCAAAAATGAAGAATAGGAATTATACACTTTTCACTAAGGAATAATTAATTTGTCTCAAGTATTAGAACAGAGAATTGTAGAATGACTTTGAATGGTAGTCTCTAAGGAATAGCATTGTTTGTTCTCTTCAGTCTTTAATGAGCTTTAGTAAATGGCCAGGAAAAATTACCTTCTTTCTGTAATATGAGAGAAGCGAAGAATGAAGGAAGCTATAGAATCCTGAGGAGAAAAGGAACAGCCACACACACACCCCCTGCACACACACACACCCTGTACACATCACCTCCAATGGTTAGTGTTCTTCTTTGGAACTGAGCACTAGAGCTCTAGTTTTCCATTACAGTTAAAACATATAATGTCCCTAATATTTTTGTAGGAGAGAAAATTCCTGGATGTCTCCCACACACTAACAGTATCTGGCTTATTTTGGGGGACAACTGCCTATAGCTGAGATCTGGAAGTCATTCTGGCTTTCTCTGTTTTGGCATTGATTTTGTATTTTAAGGCTCTTTAGTCTATTTTTATTGTATTTCCACCTTTAAAAGCAATTTGCTTTGTCGTGCTCCAGCCTGCTGCTCTGTCTTTTAATAGAATTCTTTTTCCTCCACCACGTATTTGTTGCCACTCCTGTCCAGAATGGTAACTGAGGCAGCACTGGCAGGTGTTTGTTTCAGCTACAACTACAAACCTGTCACCATGGCTAACAGAGTACATTCAGGAGAACACTTCCCTCCCCTCCAGTCTCCACACATGTCCTCACCACTCAGTCCCACATCAAGTCAGTGGTGCTAAGACAGCTCCGTGCTCTGGGATATGAGGGAGATAACCCACAGCAGCCAAGTGAGATCAGCAAAGTTCTAAAAGGATCTTGTTGAACAGAGTCTTTCTCCAGACCATCCCATTGGAGCTGGTCCAGTTTGTATGGAATAATTAAATGGATTAAATTGATTATTCTGTGTGCTTGCTCTCAAAGCACTACAGAGAGCAAGAAACCTGGGGTTTGCTACCCTCTTCCAGGGAATACCTCCATACTTGGTATTAAGTATTGACTGGGGCAGGCCCTGTCAGATGTGGTTTCCCCACCCAGGTGAGTGTCTCCACTACAAGACTGAAAAGTCAAGCACAAACTTTCCCACTCAAAGAAAGGACTTGGGTCACCCTCCTCACAGAACAGTGGATAATCTCTTGGGTAAGGTGCAAATTCAGGGGGCAGGAGATTCAAGTTCAAATTGCCTCAGGCAGAACCTAAATACAAGTCTTCCATATCTTGGCTAAATTGCACCCGCCAGGAGACTGAACCGCAAAAGCTCAGGAGAGGAAGATGGGCACAGGAGCAAGCAGGAGAGACGTGCAAAAGGCGACAGCACTGTCATTATTATTCTGTGAGAAAATCCTGGCACAGGTGTGCAGTTCCTAGAAAGCAGCAGAGCAAGCGTGGTAAGCAGGTAAAGCAACACACAGCGTTACACCACCTTGGTCTGATTGTGGCTTTGGATCATGGGAGGTGCTCTCATGGCAGACATCAGATTGCTGACTAGAGCTCAGGGTCACGAGGGATGTGAAGAGAGGTTATCAAAGTGGGGAGAGCTGTCTGGACCCATCCCACACATTTAGGAAAAAGATAAAAGTAAAAAGCTGCTGCCAAAGTAAAAATATATTCTATCATGGGCTCTCTTCAGTGCAATTGTTGTAGAAGAAGAAATGGAGAAAGATGGTTTAAAGATAGATAGGACATAGTGAAAATGAGACTAGTAAGTGAGGCAGAAATGTTGGAAAGAAGACAAAGAGAAAGAAACATCAGAGAGCAACAGGAGGATTGGGCAAAGAAAAAGGAAAAACCATTACTTACCAAGACACTTCACCTCTCATTGCTTCGATCTCCTGGCAATAAAATAATAACAGTGAGAGAATCACAGAGCATTTCAGTGACTTTGAAGTCCATAAATATTTAGGAGACATTTAAGTGTCCTGTTGATCAGGATTGTGTTAAAAAGAGAGCAGGAAAATGTAAGAGAATGTTTTGACAAGTCTAAATCAGGGCTATCAGGAGGAAAAAAGGAACAGGACTTACATGCTTGATTTTGTATGTGTAACTGAGTATTAAAATCCACACCCAAGAACACTTATGCTTCTTAATAGTAGAAAAAATTGGGCTTTTTTCAGACCAGTAAGAACACATGGTTTAAGGCATGCAGCCGCTCTTTCGTCAGTAACAACCCACTGTAACTCCTATAATTTATTTCTCCCAAGATTCATTTGAACATCTGCAGTATCATTATTTGAGTTTGTTATACTATTAGCTTTAAAATTTTATAAGCCCTATAGTAGGATAGGTGACAAGTTGAAAAGTTAAGGAGGGTTAATTTAAAAGTTTTAAAGCAAAGCTATTTTTGAATTATATAAGTAAAAAAAAAAGCATCTGAATCCAAACCTCCATGGTTACATTTAAGTAATTCAGAAACTGCTGAAAGGATTTTCTTCGAACTTCACTTAAGACAAATCCCTCTGGGCTAAGACCAAGCATGAGAATTTAACTCAAAAGGTGATTGTTGTCTGAAGGGAGTTTTCTTTTTCCTCTTTTCCCCCTCCCCTCTTTTTTCTTGTTTTGTTTTCAGTGTTCTAAAAAAATAAAGAGCACTTAAAAAAAAGTAAGGGTCTGGAGTGTAACTGTTTCATATCCATTTTATCATTATAATAAGAAAAATGCTGTGTGTAAACTGCCTTTTCATTAAAAGCAGACCTCCTGCTTTGCCTTCAGCCATTCTAGCAGTCTTGGTACCCACCTCTAGCCAGCAATTGATGACGTTGTAACTGGTGGCTGAACAGAGCAGCATCAAGCTGTACTCTCAGCCCCATCTGCAGCTTCTCTGCATGCCTCAGCAGCTCTGAGCAGCTCTAATACTACCCTAAATGGACAACTGAGGATTCTCTCTAACAGGAAGTCTTCGGAGAGCAGACAATCAGCAGCTCTGCAGCACTCTTCCCTTTGCTTCCCCATTCCCGGTTCATGGGAGGTGAAGCATGCTCTGTACCTGCACACTGACCTAAACCATGCCTTGATTTCTCGCTGGTCCAGGATTTGGAAGGCAAGAGAGGCAGCTGGTAGTCAGGCTTCTCTCACTCACTGTTAACTTGGGGCATCTGGCACTGTCATTCAGTCTTCCCCTTTACAGTTGCAACCAAGAGAGTCACTTCCTGGTCGTGTGGCTAAAGGAACCTCTGTAAAGGAAAAACCTCAACAACGAAGTTGGAAATTTCTATTTTCTTTTTCAAGGGCCTTGAAGTCAGTCCTCTTTCATAGCAGCATCATGGGTCCTGGTAGCCTGATTATCTGGATTTAAAAAAAAAAAAAAAAAAAAAAAACAGGGGATTTTTTTTTTCTGCTGTTCATTTCAACTCTCTCCCACATTTTGGTTTCTACAAATTGTCCCAGAGCAGACAAGAGCCCTTCCCTCCCCCTTCTACCAGGCTTGTTTCTGATTCTCTGGCAGCACGTCCCAGTTACTCGCTCATTTGTTTGTTTGTTTTTCCATTTGCAACTTTTGCCCCCTCCAAAGAGCTGGCTTGCCCAGGGAAATTACAGTAACTTATTTCATTTCGAATGCATTCAGAAAGGAATTTTAATTGTTTCTTTTCATTTAGAGCAGCATCCAAATTTGGAATTTGTGAAAAACCGAAGGGGAAGTTTTAGAATCTATTTGCTGCAATAATTCACCACATTTAACCCAGGCAACTCAGATATATGCAGAAACAGCTTCCCTTGCCTATCTTCCATACACATGACCTGGACTAAAAGCTGCTTTGGGCAAGGCCCAACTCATTGTTTGTGGCCCTAACACAACATGGCTTGCAAATTGTGGCAATACTGTAACACTTAGGGATTTGTTTCAGGAGATCCTGATTTTGGAACCAAAATACATGTTTCCTGATGACTGCTAATAGTGAACAGCAGGAAATATAGTTGAAATGGGCACATAGAGATGCATCAGGAATCCAAAGTCTTAGATTCAGTTTTTAATTTTTGGGAAGTCTACTGTGTCAAAACAGAGAGGCCTTAGAGTTGGTATCAGGATGTGGTAGCCTGCAGAGGGATAAGCAGCTCCTGGAAGCTTGCAGCTGTACCACCCTACAGGCACGGGAAAGTTTTGGCAAGCACTGGAATAAACAGAGAAACTTAAAGAAAAAAAAACCCACAATATTTAAGCAATCAGAAAGCTTTTCCATTCATAAATGTCCCTTCTACTCTCCACCACCAAATTCTGGGGTATCATTTTTCAGTCAGCACCTGGCACTCAGCACTTTTAGCTGTCTGCTGCTATCTCATTCATACAGCTTTTTCATTGCAGGTCAATATTATCTGACTAGGTTCAGATTAAATCTTAATACACCGTTCATCTGAAAAACACCAACTCCAAGCACTTTGAAAAATTGCAAACATAAACTGTATAGTTTCCATGAATGAGGATGTATTAAAATATATTCCAAAGGGAAGAGTAGCAGGAAAAAGAGGAATGTGAAGTTATGATCACAGAGGAGAATGTCACAGAGGAGAATGTCCTTTTTCAGCTGGGATTTTATGTAAGAGCAAGAACGAATGTGGCAAAGAAAAGAAAGGTCTGTCTCCTCACTGCTGCTCCTCTAGCAAAGAAGATTTTCCCATCAGCCATGGTAAAATTAGACAGAGGAATAGCAGATCTGAATATTGTATGGGAAGATGTGAAATGAGGAAGAGTTCAGTGCAGTTCAAGGATGGCAAAGTATAATGAAGGCAAATGGAAAGTAAGAGCTGAAACTGGAAGAGATGAACTGAAGGAGTCTAATATGAGGACACAAGTTTAATTAATAAAGACAGGGAGAGCAAGCTGAACAGAGAAGACTCATTTAAAATGTCAAAATATATCTTTAGTTGTGGCAGCTAAAGTAAAAATAAAGGCAACATACGTAGAAAAAACGTGAAAGTTGAGGGATGCAAGATTGGGTTCAAGGATGGGAGTGCTGTGAAAACCTGAGACTACAGGAAAGCTCCTCTAGGAGATGACAGCACTGTCTCTAGTGCTTATTGCTGTCTTCCAAGAACCAAACATACTGCTCCATTAGCAAAAGGGATCACAAATCCCCTTCTAAGCTGTGTCAGTTAAGGCAGCCAGATTCATTTCACCTGGTGATGAACATGGATATGAGCTAACCAGGCTGGCTTTACTTGTAGCGCATTAGGGAATGCTTGCGTGGCCTCTTCTGATGGCAGAGATATGGGAGGGGACCAGGGCAAGCAGCAAAATGTGGTGTGGTTTTCAATTAGTAAAGGGTGTCTAAAGGCACTGGTGAAGACATTTGTTCAGTCTAGGAGAACACATGAAGACTGGAACCAATACAAGCTTAAGGTTGAATAAAATTCAAGGAAAAAGTTATCATCAGCAATACAGAGAGAAAGAAAATGTGCTCTTTCTACATCTCACTGATATGTGACTTGCATCAAATGAATTGGTAGAGTTAGGAAGAACACAAAAAACTGAGCTTCCATACCAATAATTTACTTCTATTACCCAGAGTGGTTCTGTTCTCCAAGGTAGGTAGATCATGGGAAGTTTGTTTCACTTCAGCTATTGCTACAGCAATTCAAAGAGAGAGAAAGAACAAGAATTTTGGTTCTAAAAGTGGAGAGACTTTAGAAACATTAAAATAACATATTAAACTGAAACATGCAATATTCTGAGTAGCCACCCCTGTGTTGCTCCCTATAATTATAGCTGAGAATCACAAATCAACATTTTGTTGAGAGGCCACCCCTTCTGTATTTTTAGAGGGACTGAAACTCTAAAAGATTTGCCATCACCTTTATATCTGTCTTCTGTGTTATCATTTATATTGAGGCTCTTAATAGCTGACTCAGTAGGCCTTACATTGTTTAGTTCTCCACCATTTAGCTCCTTATTTTGTGTGCCTGTCATTCACATTTCTGTAAAGTTCAGCTGAAACCAGTAGTTCATGTTACTGGTACTTTGCATTGCAAAAAATTAAGAAGTAGAATTTGCAATCCAAGTCGTTCACAGAACATTCTTATACAGCACATAATTTGCCAACAGCTAAATTAATCTTGCTTCACAATGTGAGGCTGTGTACATGCGGTTTCTGATACAAAAGGCTCCAGTGAAATCAACGGTATAGGCATCATATTAACTCAGAACCAGCTTCTTCAGGTCCATGAAGCCTGGTCATGTGCCTGCTAATTTAGAACTCAAAGGTAAGCAAGAATCTCAGCTCTCCTTTTTAAACAGTGTGAAGTTTCAATCCAATTTACCTTGCGTAGATGAAAACATAAATCAGTAGCTGGTCTCCACTGCACATACTAATTTAATGAGCTGGGGCTTTGACCACATGTGTATATACACTCTGGGAACCTGAAGACCTTTCCCTCTATGCTGCATTAGGTTTGGATGCATGCCAAAGAACTATCTATAAGCTGAAGGGAATGGAGAAAGGCAGTCTGGCTCACAGTGAGCACCAGGGTCTAAAACAAGCGTATGAGACATGAGCCAGGGGTCAAGCACCATCCATAGCCTCCAACTGATGATCAGTTGAAGAAATACAAGAGCTGCAGCAAGTAGCACCACAGCCCAGACTGCAGCCCCAAAACATGTCTCAGGACAATGTCTGGGGTCACCACAGCTCAGCTGGAAAGGGCTGGATCCAGTACAATACAGAAGATCTGGAAGAAAGCTCCAAGAAGAGGGTGACACGAAGGTTTCCTCAGACCTACATTTTGGCTCGTTGCCCAGGGTACTACAAAACAAAGCACATTTGGGGTTTTTTCTAGTAGGCCTTCAAAAAAGGTGTGTAATGACAACTCTGTCAGAATGCAAAATGAAGTTTATTATAAAAAGACAGAGGATAAATATTCATGCACAGCCATCAAGTCTGCTTTGGCACCATTCACATTGTGTGACTTTTGTTGACCTGACAAGACTGCGACCTGAAACACAGACTCCAAAACAGCAGTGTCTCCTCAGCTTCTGTCTTCTCTCTGCCTTGTCCCAAAGACCATTGACCCAGAGGGATGAAGCCTTGGATTTATCATTCTCAGACCTCTGTGCATCTGAGTCCATTCACAAACAGCTCCCTTCTGCAGTACTAGTCTAAACCAATTCTCTTCACACACTTGTCCAGGCAACAACTAATTCAGTGCCAAGCTGTTGTTTCAGACGTGCAAAACAGTGAAAACAGACTTCTCTGAGGAGATGTTCGTGAGCAGATAATCTTAAAAACATGACTACCAATGTCAGGTGTCTTTGGCTTCAAAGAGAAAGTCAAGTAAAGCTGGGAAAAAACAGAATAAAGGCAATGGATATGGGTACAGCATAGAAAACCAAAATGCTGCTGCAACATCAATTCATGATATAAAAGCAGAGACTGCTAAGGCACATTCAGATAGGGCTAGTACTGGTCACCTCTGGTTATGGTTACACTCCTCTCTCTAACACCAGAAGAAAGAAAATCTGTGTCAGATTTTTGCTTAGGTGCCAAGGGAAAAAGGAAATTATATTAACCATCTCTGAGAATCAGAGCAACTAAATTAGTGATTTATGCCTGAAATTAATTTTAAAATAAGTGTGTTTATCTTAGCTTATCAAATCATAGTTATTAAAAAAATTAGAAGTTCTGTGATGTGAGAACAAGTTACACTGAGAGTGAAATGTCAGAACATCCCCAGCCCGTGGAATGGGAGGGCCATCTGCTATCAACATCTAGGAAACCTGCTTTGAGTGGAAAGTTTTCTTGCAGCCTCAGTCTTTGTTAGAGTAACTGAGTTTAGCTCTTATTGCTCTGGTTCCATCCGTAACTTTAGTTCAGAGTGCTTCAAATCTAGGCCTTGCTGAGGACCCAAGCTCACTTCCCTCTAAAAGGGGGTAGTCCTCTATGCTGGGGTCTCTTGGTGGAGCCACACTGAAATCAAAATAACTTTGCACAGGCACAGGAATCCCTGCTGCCAGGTCCCAGACCACAGTACAAATAATGCTTGTATAGAAAACACACACACACAGGTTTTCTGCCTTTAAGAAAAGCCAGCAGGAACAATTTGATTATATTTTTTTCTCTCTTAGCTACATGAGAGTGTAATTCATTTCTGCATATTTTCATTATGCAAAGTCACACTGGACCCAACAGTGCAAGTATCCCCTTCATTCTGTTGGTGTTTGGTTTCTTATTAGAAAAGTTATCAGAAGGTAAACGCCGTGCACAGGAAGGTTTGCTGAAAAGTAATAAGGTTTCAATACCATGCCACACCATGCCAACAACTCAGAAATGTTTTAACAGGTTAAAACTATTTTTGGTAATTACAAAGAAGCTGGAAGAAAAAGCATTCCCCTTAAGCTGACAACATAATTTTTATACAGCAAGGGACAAGAGATGAGACCATGAAAATTGTACAGACACAAATATTTGAGATATAACTGAGAGGCAGAAAAATATATTAAAATGACTGTTGATTGAGCAACATGGAAAAAATTCTCTCAGCAGGAAAAACCAGATTTTTACAGGTCGCTGAAAAAGCACAACAGACACTGTTTGTGTTACAATACATAACACTTCCACCTGAAATTTTACAGCCACTTCTATGTATTGATGACTGTCTCTTTTGATATACTATTATTGCTTTTTTTTAGATAGAGAAACCAGGTTTCCAGAATGACTATGAGACTTTACAAAGGTAAAGGGACAAAGACAGAAACAGACTAGTTCTTCCCAATCTTATTCTCAATCTACCCCATTAACAGATTGTACAACCATGAAAAACAATTTCTTCCCTGTGAAAAGGTAGGTTTTGCAAGGAAGATAACAAGTTCCACCCGTCTCCCCAGCTGATACTAGCAATAGTGAAAATTTCATTCTGCAGAAAAACTGCCGATGCAGCACTTGTAAAAAAACTCCAAATTCATGTGCAGATCAGAAACTGCCGGAGCGCTTTCAACAGCTGCAGCTACCACACACTTGCAGAGAGTCATTTGAACTCATCAGATCTGACTCTGGGACAGACAGCAGAGCCCAGATGGCTCGGCTGCACACAAAGCCCTCCAGCCTCACGTGGGACGAGGCACGGCGTGGTTGGGGCCCCGCAGATTTTCAGGGCCCCAAGTTAGGATGGGAGAGCCCAGTGCAGCAGCCCCACCGGCCGCCCGCGGTGCTGCTAAATGGGGGGCGCCGACAGGACACATACACGTGCAAGCGTTTAAATAGTTGTTATTGGGGACTACGCGAAAGCCTACATTAGACATTTTGCCTTGGGATGTTTTCACTGCTCTGTTGCAAAAAAAGCAAAAAAAATATGTGCTGGTCTGAGGACTCTCTCTGCTCAAACAGCCCCTTTATTATTACCCAGCTTCTCTCAGTACATACGCTTTCTCCTGGCAAGGCTGTGCTGCTCCAAAGGCAAAGCTCAGGTCTCAGGCAGGGGTTTTCGACACACGCTTTTTCACGTGCCTGACTTCGCTACAGGTCAGACTGGGATGGATTTTAGGGTGTCTGTCCACAGGCCTGTACAAAGCCGGCCCCTTCAGCTGTGCCAGGTAAGTGACCCCAAGCCCAGCCCGGCTGCACAGGGTAAGAGCTGTGCCAGCCCTGCATCCAGCCCCACCGCCCAGCCCATGGCGCTGGGAGCACCCATAGCAAAAGGTTTTTCAGCAGTGCCGGCCGTCCACATCCCCGGCAGAAACCAGCTGGAGGAAGCTTGGAAAGCCCGGCCTTTTTATTCTCCAGAATTAAGACTTTGATTAGCTGCTGGCACAAGACCAAAACTCCATCTGAAATGCTTTAGACAACCCATCTGCACTGGGTTTGGGAGTCTGAGGAGCTCATGCTGTGGCCCGCTCCTCACCCTTGCCAGGCGAAAACAAGAGGGAAAGCAGAGAGTGAGGAGGCGGCTGGGGAGCAGCACCCAGGGGCAGTGGGATCGCTCTCAGCCCCGCTCGCAGCCCGCACACACCCACCTCATGCCGCCCCTCGGGGCTGCCCCAGCCCGCACAGCTGCAGCCCGCGGGGCCTGGCCCGGGCCTTCATGGCCACCCTGGGGGCCGCAGGCTGGGCCCTGGCAGCCCCTGTCCTTGGGGAGAGCCTGGGCTCCGCTCCTGCACCCACCCATGGCTGGAGGTCCTTCCCTCCCCTTACCCTCCCAGACCCCCGTGGTCCTTCATGAGCACCTCATGATAAATTCCATAATTTTTCAGCTATTACTACCAGCACCAAAATACATCGCTCAGAGTAAGTTAGCCGAGATTCATTAGAATAAGACATCTAGTAGGCACATGTACTTTATTAGCCTCTTACACCGATAGTTTTAATTAGGTACATATTTCACAACTCTGAAGCTGCTCGAGTGAAGGGCTCCTTTTATCTCTTTTATTTACAGTAACAAGCTATCAAACAAATACCACCATAATTAAACTCAGATTAAAAAAAAAAAAAATCACTAATAGTGACCTACTCAAGCCTTAGGTTTCGTAAACTCGGCACTTTTAATTGATGAAGGAAATACCCTGCAGCCGGACAGGGCGCTGGGGCGGGTGCCCCTGGCCCCAGCCCTGCCTTCATGTCACCTTCAGGTGGGGAGGAGAGCGCTGCCTCAGATAGAGACCGCGGGGATGAGAAAAGTGATTAAAATCCAGAACGTTGCTGAATTATTAATGAGGAATTTAAATGATGTTATAAAAGAGGGAAATACAGGCGAAAATGTTACACATTCATGGAATTTTTACTCATGCATAATAATAAGTTGAAAACACTTTAGTTATAATGCTTCCGAAATTGTAGGGCGGGCAGGGGGGTGGGCGCGATGCCTCTCTCGGCCCCGCCCGCCCTCACGCCACTCGGCGATCAAGGGCGCCACCTGGCGGGCGCTGCGGCGAACGGCGCGCGCCGCTGCCTGGCGCGGGGCCGGGGATGGCGNGGCAGCGGACGTGGCTGCGGCAGTGCCGCTGGCGGGCGTTACTCCCGCGGCCGCACCCTGCGTTATTTGCTGTCTTACCGGCGGCGCAGACAGGTTTTCACTTCTCAGGTGTTGGCAGAGCCACCTGCTTGGGGAGAGCAGCTTGTCTGCGTCCATTCACCCGCCTTGTCAGCCTCGGGGGTTAATGCTGCCTATGCTGTAAATAAATAAAAACAATATTGCAGGGAATAGGCATATGAGAAGAGCCTCTTTCTTCTCCTTGCATACCCGGAGCCCACCCGCTCCTGGGCAGCAGAGAGGGCTGCTTGAGCCCGCCGCTCTGGGGGCTGTGGACACCTGTCTGAACCACGAAGCCACTTCCTTGGGAGCAACAACAGCAGTTGGGACATGGAGAACAAAGGGTTTTCCCATGGCAAAGCTGTAAATGGCATGTACCCCATAGAGCTGGATTTTTGTCAAATGTCTATGTAGTCTTTTCTGTAAAAACTTACCACACTATCTCTGCAGACTCCCCATACCAAAGTGCAGTTTGTTTCATCTAAAGAGTCACAAGACACTTGAGGGCCTCATCTTTAAAAACCTATTTAAGGTTTTACACAATCAGGCAGGCATTTGTATCATCTGCCACAAGTCCCAGTCATCATTTTCCTCTTCCATGTCAGGGGAAGAAACCCGCAAGCTCACAAAACTGGAACACAACCTTAGCCACAAATTCTCTCAGACCCGCATGTCCCTCTGGATGAATTCCTTGGGGACATCCTGTACTTCCAGGTGCCTTTCAGTCTGATCAAGCTGGTTTTGGTAGCTCTGCAAAGTAGAGAGCCACCAGCTGATTACAGTGGCAGCAAATAAGGCAAGAACAATCCCAGGACATTCTGGGCTGTAAGGTCTATACAAATCCTAGAAGTCCTGCTGAATGCTAACTGGCAGCGAGCACCAATTACTGAGTAATGGGCTCTCCACATGCCCCTTTATTTAATAAGTAGACACAGTCTGCACTCACTTTTGGAGCTCAGTTGTCTCTGGTTGTAACACCAAGTGAATGCTTTGCAGAGGGCCAGTTTCACAGTGACTAAAGCTCAGATCATTATAGCAAAGTCTCAACCAAAAGAAACTGCCACGCTCTTCCCAATTGGAGCAGATGAAATAAAGGCTCTTGGACACAGTTCCTACGTAGGAGCCTGCCAGAGCCTAATAATTGCAACATGCTGTGACTCTAAAACAAATGTGTCATGGAGAGATACCTAAGCTAATTCTGAGGGAGTTAAATTTGCCTGGACGAAACTCTTCATTAGCACATTGTTGTTTCTATCATTGCTCCAGCCACTTGTGGTCGCTTTGCCTGTGTCACTGCACAGAGTACATTCACTATTGTGAGCCATGGATGGTAGCTGGGATCCCTCTGGGCAAAGCAATGACATTCAGACCTGCGAAAAATTGCATTCTTTTCTCCTTTGCTTCCAATGAAATCTCAATTGACCATATTCTCATTATTCCTTTGCCTGGACGACACTGTGTAAAATTTTTGCTGAATTTTGGGTACTGTGGTCCCTTCACATTTTCTATTGCAGGACAGCCCTGACTTTAGCAAGATGGAGATGCAAACCAGGCTTGACTGAATGCTCAAGTGCCACTTTTTCTCCCTAGATCTTCAAAGGGAGATGCTGAAGAGAAGATAACAGAGAAGATCTCTGTGAAACTATGGTGCAAAAAGAAGTTACTGCCAAATAATCCCAAAGCATCTGAGATAGTTTCCACAAAGAAATCAGCAGGGACTCCTAAAACACAGTTTCTATGCATCCTTATTAGGAATGTGACACCATTAGTTTCACAGCTAACACTGTGAAAGGCTGCTGAAATGTTCAAAGGAACTTCAGTAGGTTTATTTTTCTCTTTGGGAAACAAAAGTTATAACTAAAGGCCTTATAAAAGGTAAGAAACTTTGACAACCTTGAGTCTCTGCAGGCAGCAATTACATGCAAAAAGGTTGCCCCCAGTTTATATCCCTTAGCTGTTTTATATTTTTGACACTGAAAGGAGGGCGTTTGTAGTCAAGTAGTTAGCATCATGTTATTGTTTAATGAAACCACCTGCATAAGTGTAATGCCATGGCTGAGACTTTTTTACATGTAAGCAAGTCAGTGAATTCAGAACTGTGGTTTTGCAGCAGCCACAATTGTCACCCCATGTATTATGGACCATCTGACAATATTATAGACAAGGAGCCATCTCTGTGTGTGCCAGAAGAGAGAAACCAGCCACTGCAATGAAGCCCAGCTGAAGTTTTAGACACATTAAATTCCAACGTCATGGATTTATTACCATACATTTAACTGATGTGACCATTTTTATCCGAAATTAGTTTCTTCCTAATTTTGTATATACATGTGCAACACTGTGAGGTAATGATGACTGACCCATACACATATTTTAGTTCTATGCCATGACATCCTGTTAAATGTAATTACCAGGATGGACTTTTCTTTGGTTTTAATTCTAAAGTGCATATAGGAGGTGGAAATAGAACCTACTGACTGCACTAGTTCATTGTGTGAACCAGGCAGCCAATACAGATGTGGAACTCCATATTCATGCCTCAGCATGGGTATCTCTTCAGTATCACACCTGCAGGTATTTATATGATCACTCACTGAAATAAATGCAGCATCTGTGGGTGTGTAGAGCTGCACCTGTACATATAATGAGACATTCAGAGAAATACACAAAGTTTTGTTGCAATCCCACTTGACAACATTCTTGTCCATTTTGTCCTGCACGTTCCGTGTTCTGTAGCCTTATCCCTGCTGCTGCTGAATCTTTCTATGGTCTGGACTGGGCTGTCCTGTGTACCCACCTGCTTCTCTCATGCTAGGGAAAAAAACCTCCTACTTTGTCACTTCCTCACTGCTTTCATCCTAAAGACTAAATCCTGTGAACCATCTGCCTATCCAACTTCTGTTGAGCTTGAAGTACCTGGAAATTAAACTGGACACAGAAGGAAATTTCCACACCCTTTGAGTCTGCTTATTTGCCTTCTTCATAAAGATCATGTGGACTTTTCCTATAGGGAGACTGATTAATGGCAAGTCCTGCTCTGGCACAGAAATACTACACATCCTGGGATTGGTTTTGAGAGCCCTCTTTCAGCCAGTGAAAGGACACAAACCTAAAACCTCATGGGGTTTGTGCAGTGTAGAGCCTAGCATTTAGCACAATGAAACTATTATTACATCAAAGAGCACAAGAAACACAGACATTGTTCTCCCCATTTTTCAGAAGAGGAAACTGAGCAAAGGTATCCAAGTAAACTGCCCAAGAAAGCATCAAGGTTAAATGTTGGAACATCCCTGCTTACATGGACTTTCAAGCTGTGAAGTAATTTAAAGCTCCTTAAGACTGAACAAGTGCCTACCAGAAAGGTTAGACATCACATCATTGGTGGTAACTTAGACTGCAAGAGAAAACATGAAGAAAATGAAACCATTATTGCTATGCAAAAGTTCTGAAGCCACTGGACAGTGACTTAGAAACATTTGGATGTTGTGTTGTAGTTCCACTCCACCATAAAGACTTGAAGTCTGTGTATCTGTATATATTTTAAAGAAACAGGAATATTAAGAAATATAAGTTGCTCCTTAATACTTCACAGGCAGACTCATCATTTCCTAATGGTAAGTGTAGGAGAAAGTACTGCTTAGTTTTTAGGCAAAGGACTGTGAGTAGAGGAAAAATTCCCCTCTGATTTTTTTTGCCTCCTAACTGGGTAAATCAATCAATCATTCCATGCCTTAGTTAAGACATCTATATCACTGATAACATCTCTAAGTATTTCCTTTTTCCAAAGGAGAGGGCCCCTCTTTGCCCAGTCACAGATTCTGTTTTCCCTTCCCTTCTGACAGATCTTTTGGTGAAAGAGAGATTTGTTTTATGACATTTACTGCGTTTGTTGTGCTGACATCACAGAGTCAACGAGAACAAGTATTTATACTTCTATTATGCCTTCATTGAACTGAACAAGGTGTTCAACAGGACATTTTAATTATAATCCCACTTCTAACAGCATGAGTAAAGGTGTTTAAAAAACACAATCAAGCATGAAATAGAACAGTAAACATGCCATTTCAATTACAAAATTATGTATAAGCACATCCTTGCACAGCATAACATTTGAAGACTGCGAGAGATGCTAAAATCCTCACTGAAGCCCTGGGAGGTTTTGTGCTCAGGATTGAAGAAGCCAAAATACTCCTTCCTCACACTCCTTTGTAAATTCACACTGAATGTTTGACTCCAGAGAGAAATTCATGAAGCTCCAAACTGACAATTTTTTTGTACAGATTTCCATGGAGAAAAAGTAGCCTTGAGCTTTTTTTCCCATTGCACTGTCATGTCAGACACCTGTTCTGTTTGCAGAGCTCTTTTTCACTTGCCAGCCCAGCAGTGCTGGAATTGAAAAGCAAATGTCCTGGCACTTTGTCCTGTCTCCTGCAGATCCTTGCTCTGTTATCTATCCCACCTACCTGTACCAGTAAAGTGCTCTCCAGCAGGAATGTAACAGAGGAAATACTATTTCATGTTTATAGTTACATATGACCCACCAGAAACTTCTGGACATCTGTGACCCCTCTGGGCACAGGAGGATACTCGGCTGCCCTGCAAAGTGCTGTAAATTCCCCAGGCTGCCACCAATATCCTGTGACTTCACCTAGTCCCTGGTTCAGGAAAGTGATGCAATATATTGTTTTACAGTGGATGTTCGGGGAACTTTGTTTCCAAAGATGCACCCTGGAAACAGCTGGGAAGCTGCCTTCTGGTTGCAGAGACACTCACTCCAGGAACTTCCGAGCAAGTATATGATGCTTTGGTTTGGCAAAGTCCACCCTCTCTCTCTCCAGTGAATCAACACACACTGCTTAGGATAATACAACCAGGTTGTCACAGAAGCCTGACAGCTGTGACAGGCTGCTGTAACTCAGATCTTTTCAGCATTCTAAACAAAAGAGAATGTTTATGCTTCCAGTGGTTAGGGCCAGGGACAGGACAGGGAGGCCAGTTCTGTCCATGTGGAGACAAGCATGCAGAAAAAGGGCTGCTGAGGTGGGAAGATGAAGGTCAGGAGCAGATTTGCCAGCTTTCTGTAGCCAGATGAGGATGTGGACACTACTAGGTGTGACTTTCCCTGTCCTTCAGATAAACTCCCCTCTCCAAAGCAGCAGCACAATGCCCTCCTGTTTTTCCACACAGCCCCAGTGAGGAGAAAATTGGAACAACTTGCATTTCTGCCATGCAGATTAGACTTGAACCAATGCTGTATGCATTAAGCTCACAAAGACATCTGGAAATCATAATGTGAAATCTGGCGCTATCTCATGATCTGGACTATTATATTTTCCACAAACTGTACTGTTCTGTTTAATAGACTATGTGATTGTCCATGGTATAGAGTCTTCTAGAAAATTTGACCTGAAAATTACTCCATTACTGTGATATGATATTAACTTTCTCAAAAATTTTATGGTCATTTAGATGACCCTGTAAATACTGTCAATAATTAGGTGAGGCATGTAAGTATCAATATTTAATAAGCTGTCAAACATATGTGTAAAGCATTTAATTGACAAGAAACTGTATGGGGATATGTAGGTCTTTAAGAGCACAGATAGCATTAAAAGTTTAACTGTCATCCCTTTTTTGAAATACAATTTGTTATTCTTTCACTAGCCTTTCAGAACTGAAGGAAAAACTCAGCGTATTTTTTTCCATTTCTGGAAGAACCTGTCTTTCTTAAAATGCCAGAGCACCTCATTAGTGGAAGCCTTGGTCAGCTTGTAGATAGCTGGCAGAGGTGTTTTGTTGTGCTTGTTTCCACTTCATTTTTCTCTGCTATTATGGATAAGTAGAAGAAAAAGCAGAGTTTTCATTGCCTTTAATGGGAGCAGAATCTGCTTTTACTTCATGGCTATTTTCCATTCTTCTCCTGGCACTACACAGAAATGCATGTGAGGTGAGATGCAGTGGAGAGGTGACTTGGCGGTAAGGGTTCCAAAAGCCAACACTAAATGCAGATAACATATTTTTTACTAGTTATGCACATCTACAGGCCATGACAGAAATTTAAGAGAAACCCTGTATGGAGAAGTCATTAACCAAGATTTAAATTTGGGAAATACAGGAAATATGGAAGAACCTAAAATTTAAGGCTCATATTTAACATCTCTCTACTTAAAGCAAATCAGCAAGTGCGGCAAAGCTGTGAAGTTCATTAATATTAGAAGAAATGAACATGAGACCTTCCTGATTCCTGAAGCTTCTCCTTGAATGCACCATTTTTTGTTGGATGACAGTTGTGCTGCTTCTCTCTTTCAGAACTGTTGGAGCCAGTTCAGGTCTCCCCATCTTCTGGGTAAATTGAGTTCCAACATCTACAACTGAACAAATACACAGAAGGTTTTAAATTATTTTCTCACCACCGAATATAACTCAGGGCATAATTACAAATTGGGATCATAACTAGTTTGTCCTGAATAGTTATGAGAGGTAACGATGCATGGGAAGGAAAACATCTCATTGATGAAGAGAACATAATTTTCAGGGTCAGTTTTAGAAAGCCATATGTTTTATCTATACATTCAACACAGAAACAAGCATGAAGCTTGGCATTTGAAAGGTCAGATTTTAAATTGAAGCCATTGTTCAAACATCTTCCCTTGCAATGAGAAGCAGAAACAGCTTAGGCAAAGCAATCTAAGTCTTCCCTTTCTGGCTCTCTTGTGCACGAGGGAGTTGGACTCAAGAGCAGTCTCAGGGCTGGTCTATCTGTGCCTGCCTCCCGTAGGCATTTGTTTCTCTTCTCCAGGGATAGGCATGTCCAAAGGATGGAACCTGTGCAGGATGAATTCCTGACCACTGCTGCTGGGCACTGCTGAGGCCCAGAGCCCAGACCATGGGACACTGTTTACTGCTGCTGGGCTGGGCACTTGGAGCACCAGCCAAGTGCACCTATGGGGACGGGGTGGAGAGCAGTGACCTCAGCTCATCAGCAAGGCCAAGAGGTGTCAAGACCTTGTGGGCACAAAGGCAGAGGGGAGTGAAAAGGAATTAGCTGAGAGATGATACAACTGCTCTGCAGAGCACAGCCACGACGGGAGCTGTAATCACAGAGGAAACAGAGTGTCTGTCTAAAACACTATTTCTGCTCTTTTTGTGTAAATATAGGAACTATGACTTCATGTCTCGCACTTTGAGAGATGTACTCTTGGGCTTGTTTTCTACCATATCAGAGCTCTAAGAAATCTAAAATGTGTCTCTCTATTTCAGTTCTGGCTGGAGGTTAATCTCTAGAAACAAGTAATGCAACATTTCCATCTATCTTTTCTACTCTTTTGGCAGTTTTAATTATACTAATATGCTATGACAATTTAAACAAGACACATCTCAGCTCCTGGCCTGCTCTGTAATGGTTCAGCTGCTACATGTGCTCCAGCGTATTTTGCTCAGACAGGCTGCTGCTGGAGGCAAGGGGGAAGCAGAATAGTGCCCTTCTGTCATGAGAGGTTTCATTGCACTGATCATTGTATGTTTGACAGATTCTTTGTCAATGTCAAGTGTCTTTTGTGGTTAAGCCCAGTAAAGCTAAAACAAAAGGTCTCCTAGATATTAGATATATAGTGACATTACTGAATTCACTTGGAGGCAGTAATTTTTTTTCAGCCTATGAAAAGAAAAATGGAGCTAATGGGAAAACAAAAGGAAGATGCTGGCATGCCTTTTTAGCTATTTTTGTTTATGTCAGACACTGTGATTGACATCTGGCCCAGAACACCCCTTCAACCATTGAGCCTGGTGTCACGAAACAGAACAAAGAGAAATTGCCAGCCAAGAAAACACCACTGGCTCAGAAAGCACTACTTTTTGTTTATTTTCTTTTAAGTGTTTCGTTTTCAGTAATCAGTATTGTTACGCAAAAGTAGTTCACTCACATACACTCCCCAATTACTACTTGGACTTTTAAGTTTCCTTCATGTTTGCTTTCTTCTTGCTTGCTTGAATGGCACCAGAGTGCTGGTTTGGTTGGATGACAGTCTGTCATAACAGTGATGTTTGAGGTTAGGGAAAACTGACATGAAAAATACAATCCACTGGCCTTTAACCGAAATAGCAGCTCTGGTTTTTGTGGAATTGGCAGGCAGCATTTTTAAACTCCTTTCACGGTGAAGGCAGTTACAACATGTTTTTCTCTGTATCAAGCAGTTCCATCATGAAGTACATTATCTACCTCTGTTGTCATATCAGGATGTTGTCTTCGAAGAGCAGTTTGCTGTTTCGTGTATGGGCACTGCTCTTTTGAAGTGTCCTAAAAGGGTTAAGGTAATTTTATGGCCAGTCTCCAGGGCCAGGCCAAATACAAAGCTTTAAAATTTGTTTAAGAGTGATTTTAGGGAAGTACCAGAGAGCAGAATAGGTCTTGCAGACACACAACACCAAGGAGTCTTTGTCACCACCATTCTACGAGTGCTGTAGAATTTCAGAGACCTGGTCAAAATTATGTATCAGCAGGAGGAAATTATTCCTTAAATTTCTAACTTCATTTTGAAAGCACGATGCTGAAGATAATAGCAAAATAAGACTTTTCACAAGATGAGAGCAAGACAATCCATCAGCCACTTCCCTCTATACACTTATATGCTGAAATCGTATCAGAATGTTTACCCTAATAAAAAACTGCCTTAATCACTTAAAAAATTCAATGGAATTTGGCCCTTGAATGCATCACATGTGCCAGAGTTAAACATTCTTTCACCATTTTAACAGGGTGCCCTTCAAGAACACTGGGATATATTCTCCTGTAGAAGCAGACACTTAACTCCCCTCAGCATTAATAGCAGATACGCTTACACTTCGAGTGGAGAATTTCTCTCTGTCTCTCTGCACAGGGCTCTAAGAACTTTGAAGAAATTGAGAAAAACAGAGAGCACAGTATATTAATTTTAAGGAGATGAAAGCAGTACATGTCATTCCTAAATTTCATGGAAAATGCACCGTTAGTAACAAAGATGAGTAGAAAATTTCAAAATCATTCTGAGCAGCATTAAAATCAGTCTTCCCTGATTTTCTGTTTTCCCCTTCTTTTCAAAGCACATACATTAAACTCATTTTATGCTTATAATGTATATAATGATTCTAGACAACATAAGAAGGACACTGAGATTCTTCCTATTTCAACGTATAAAGTGTCAAGCCAATTTATGCAGCTTAAACCATTGCTAAAGAAGATGTATCAAAAATTGCCTGTGATCATTACAAATAACAGCCTGAAATGTTCACAAGAAGCTGTTTGCTTATCATATTTTCATTAAAACATCTTTTCACCTGATTTTCTTTTCCCATGCCTGTAACCTGCATTGTAATCAGTCTTATTAACTGAGAACATAAATATGATTTATTATGGTCTGATAATGGAAGCTACATGGACCAAGAGAGGGGATATATTGTCCTCTGATAAAATGGCTCTTTTCTCTCAAATAGAGCTCTATCATGAGAGCATGCAGAATGTAGTGAGTGATTATTTCCTGAGGGTGAATGATGGCAGAACCCTACAGAAAATCTTCTTGTTGGCCATGACAGCCTCCGAGTGTCCCCAAATCTCACTGAGTTTGACAACCTGCAGACACTTTTGATGAACTGTATTCTTCTGTCAGAGACAGCCTGTCTGGGAGGAGAAAAGGGAACCTTTATCGTCTGATCTGCTATTATTGTCTTGATCTTTTATAAGCAATCTCTAATGCACATGAATATAATATCCTTTCACAGAAGTGCCAAACATAATAGAAATGTAGTTAAAGGACCCTTTTCCCGGTTATGTAAATGTCCTAATACCATAATTAGAAAAGATGGGTTGTGAATGATAGCAGTAAGGAAAGGGTAATCAAAATGTTTTAACATTATCTTTCTGTTTTAAAGACCAAAATCTGTGACAAATAGCATTTATGGTAGATATGGGGAACCAGCTTGTGCTGAAGCTTTTACCTAAAAAGAAAATAGTTTTGAGTGTAAAACTGTTATATTTTCATAAAACATATAAATGGCAGCTGGTCTTAAGCCAGGAATGATTACTGGCAGATATGTCTTAAAGAAAATGAGTATTCCACTCAAAATCCATCCATGGCTGTTACAGCAAGAACAAAGCGTTATTATTAAGTAGTGTATTTGAACAAAGGGGTGTTCAAGACCAGCTAAGTTCGCCAACAAATCTCTCTTTTATCTACATCCAGAAGAACAAGCATACCCAAATCTTTTTCAATTAACAGCTGTACACATTAGCAAAACACCCGTCTTTCTCAGCTCAAGCAGTCTGGCTTATTTATCAGAAAAAATGAACTGTTTTGGGGGGAAGGTTTCCAAGTTCCCCAGTAAAAGCAAGATACTTGATTTTTCATTAACCTTTTGACATCTGGAGCTGGGATGTCCCAATATTAACTACTAATGGTCTTTCGCATTACCAGTTGGTGTTGAGAGAAGTCCCAATTGTCAGAGTCAAAAGGTTAATCAGAAATTTCACACCGGTGATGTGGTCAGAGTGCATGTTACTGCCCAAACAGGAGGAAGAAGAAAATAAAGTCATTAACAGAATGATACATGCCAACCTTATTAAATCCCTCTTGTATTTTTTTTTTTTTTTTGCTAGAAAATATTTCATGATCTGTTTACTAAATATTTTGACTTTTTAGAGGACTTTGCAAACCTTTGCTGGGAAGTCCAGGTCCAAATATGTGACCAACTTCTTCAGTTTATTCTACTTTTCAAAAGAGAAAAAAGTAAAATTTTACTTACCCACCAAGTGCTCAGTCCAGACCAATGTGAGAGAAAAGTCTTGTGTCTGTAAACCGTGGAGATTTAGTAAACAGCCTAATTCAGCCTGAGAGTTGTGCCCTCTCTGCTGGAAGTGAAGACATCTGAGTGTCCATTCATTCAGGGTGAATTTCATAGTGCAGATGCCATATCAGAGATAAAGAACACTGAAGAGCAAAAACCTGAGTGTAGACTTTTCCCTTCTACCCCTCTTTCTGTTTTTATTGTAGAAAATAAGTCAACAGCAGCATTCCCTTAACAAATATGGACACCAATATTATTTCATGTGAAAGTACCCACATAAACAGCCAGGCCAGTACCTCAGCTGGTGTGACTTTACCATAGCATCCTTTAACTTGGGGCCCAAGAGCTCTCCTATCCATATTAAAAACAGATTTATTTTCTAAAACAAAATATAAAATATTGCTGAACACATTACAGCTTGGCATTTGCTAACAATTACAATGTTCACACAAAACAACTTCTCATTTGCCCTGCTATTATCTGAAATTGTTAACCATTGCTTGTCTTGTGTTTAGCCCTGATCAAAAACCTTCTGGATATCACCATATTTATCAGGCTAGTTCTATGGTCTTGAAACATTCTTTTTCCTGTGTCCAAGACAAATAAGTAATGAATCTTGCCCAAAACAACAACCTTCATCCTGGATATTTTCTGCATCAGATGGTTCCTCTCATCTCTTTCTCCAGTTCCACCAGAATCTACAGCTAAAATCTTTCCTCTTTTGATTGCCTCAGTTTAAATGGGGACAGGATTTTACCCTGGAATGTTCTGAAAAAAATACCAGTCTTTCCAAGTGCCCTATTACTTAGTCCACCAATTAGCTGTCTGTGGAGCCTGAATGTCCTTGTACATCATCCCAGCCCCCACCTGCATACTTGGCTGCGTATGTTTATGCAATTAGAAATGGTGAAAATCTAATAAAATTAGGTCAAACCCGAGCAAGGTATAATTCTGTTTAATCTCTCAAACTGGATTGCTGAAAACTTGCTGAATTCCCCAAACCTCTCTCAGGTGCCAATGAGTGAGTCAATATCATACCAAAGATCTCACAGCATAGCAGACATAAATTCTACTTCCAGAATCTCATACACACCCTCAAATAATGAATCTAATGTCTCTAGAGTACTGTAAGGAAAAAAAAGCAGTTTCCTCCAGTTACCAGCATTGTACTCAGTAGCCCAGAGTGTTATAGAAAAGAACACAGGGCAGATTTGCGTGGGGAAGGAGTGGTCACTTTAGAGGCCTGTGCCTCCTTACACTGTATATGTATGTACTGCAGCAATCCAAGTCTCCTGCTTCCAAGGGACAACCACTGACATTAGCATACTCAGCTTTGCTAGGTCCTATTGGCAAGCTCTGAGAAACTCCATATGATGGGAGAATGAGTTTGTTTCATCTCAGTGTGATGCCTCTCCAGACTTTACTTTTAAAAGCCTATTTTGCACTTTGTTTTATAGTGTGATGGTAACTGGTGGCTTGCATAGAAATAGTCACAAGTCTAGAATAATCTCAGATCACTTCATAAATGTGATTTTGGTTGAAATTAGGAGTAATTTTCTTTGAATGGGAAAACAGAACTATTTAGAATTGAAGCACAGTAGATCAATTAACAACTCTGTTCTTGGAAGAAGGACCCCAAGATCTTTTAACTCAAGTTGTGAGGGTTTTGAGTTTATATCTAAGACAGACTAGATATTTGCCGCAGAATGGGGCTGTTCAGTAGGAGGAGGAAATTGCAAGGGTTGTGGCATTGGGTCCATAGGTCAAGAAAATGTTGTCTGCAGATCAACTGGCTCCTTTTCCTTTTTTTCCCCCCTCTATATTAATTTTCCTCATAGACTTCATTTCCAAGTATGTGCCTTGTTTACTGTTTGAGATCGTAGAGAATTTCAATGAGAAGGTGACCAGGTCAGAAACAGGTTTTCCATGATCACACAACTGAGGTAATGCTCCCACTCATACATTATGGGATGCTGAGGTCATAGAAAATAGAACTGGAAGGGTTCATCCAATACCTGGCAGCATTCCCCAGATTTTTGACTACTCTGTCATAGAAGTGCTCCAGTGATAGGTACTTCATCATCACTCCAGTCAATTATCCCAACAGATAACTCTCCTTTCCCAAGTGACAAATACAGTCTAACCATGAGAGAGACCGATTGCTTTTTTAGGTCTTACATGTTTTGCTCAAATACAACTTAAATGTATTTACGCCTTTCACCTTGTTTCTTCATTTATTTCTGTCTCTATTACCAGTCCTTCACCATTTTTTACTTCACCTTTCTCCCTACTACCTTACAATTTCTACATTAAGTCACTCCCCTTTCCCTTTTGTCTCCTGAACTATGTGGTCATTGGTACCCTTGCCTTTCTTTCCTTCTTTGTGTCTTTCCAAACACATGAAAAACAAATTCTCACAAGCCAGCAGCCTTGCTACAGAGATCTATCTCTTGACATCTCCCAGAAGGCAGCTAAAACACCACACTTTTATTCATTGCATCAGAACCACTTTTCTTAAACAATGAGAAATTGAACAGATGTATTCAAATTCGGGTCTAAACATGATGTTCTTGAGGTATGACTGAAGAGCGTAGTTAGCTATGGGAAGCACACAATATGCTCTGAACGCACATATGAAGGAGCAGGCATTACACAGCCTCTAAAGAGGGAAATCAGAACTCCTGGCAGTCGTGGAAAACAGATGCTTGCTTCCTGCTGGCTGTTAAGGTGTTTCATGTACAAAATGAGTTACAACACAGGTCTGGACTTACAGGTTCCAGAACACCAAATTAAGTGACTTTATCTCAAATTTATGCCAGATAAAGTTCCATCAAAAAGAGCATCACCATAGGCAGAAAATTGTTTTACTTTTATTGCCTCAAGTCTGGCCCTTTGCAATATTGTAATGTACAGGCAGTACAGAAGTCCAGTACTCTCCCTGGGGCACTGAAGGCTGTTTGGTCTAACAGGTATTTGGGGATCTCAAGATAATGTCCAAAATTCAGAGCAGCTCAAGCACTGGTGTTTCTTAAAAAAACCAACTGTTTCAACTTATTCTTTCAATTTTGGACAGAAAATTATTAAAGAGGTGACTATCCCTGCTATGGCAGGAAGCAGTGTGATAAATAAATTGGAGGACTAAGGAAACTTACTCCATACTTACAAGAGGAAAACAAGTTTTGTTTTCCTGCATGTTTCATAGCACATTGTTGTTGCAATGTAAATTTTTTGAACTGCAGTATTTTCCTGTCTTCTTTGACCGGGATCTGTGTCTGAAAGGGCTGAGTGCCATAGTCTGAAGCAAGACTATTGAGGTGACCTAACAGAGGAGCAGTTTGCATTAGCACTCACAATGCACAGCAATGAGAAGCTGAGCCTGTGCCTCTCCATGGAACATCCACATATAAAGCAGGGAAGGTAAACTTGGACTTGGGAGGCAAATGTTCTTTGTTCCCTGCATGATCTCAGACAGCACATTTCCTCTCTCCAACACTCATTTTTTCCCCCAAAATAGGGACTGACACCTTCCTATCTTCTCTCTCTGGGCTTGTGGTTCTTCTGGCTAGTGGCTGTTCCTGATGATGGGCAGGTCTGATAACTTCAAATCTGACCTCCAGGAGGCCTCTGGACACTTCTATATTATATTTGATAATGAAGCCTCCTGTCTTATCCAATCAAGACAAAAAAAGTAAGTCAGACCAAAGAAAACTGTCTCAGCACAAAATGGCAGCCTCAGTGCAGCAAAGTCAGAGCCATTAGCTATTGACTACTATAGAAATACTGAAACTGCATCAGGGATTTCTTTCTTTAATTGCTATTTAGGGATTTAAATGAGATTTTTAAAAAGACAGAAAGACAGAATGTTTAGTCTACAATCACTCTTTGCTGCCAATACAGGCTATCATATAAATTACTTAGACACTTTTAAAAATACATTATTTACTCAATAACCCATAATGGGTCCAGAGCTCCTTTTACATGCTATTATAGAAGTACATAATTGCTGAATTTTCAAATGGATATTTCTTCTAGGCAATAGTCTGTAATGGCTTCTTCAAAGCTCTTAGGCTTTTATCCTATGAAGGCCGAAGTAGAAAATGTTTAGTTCACTGATCATTGACCTAATACAGAGCAACAGCTTCTCTGGAACAACTATTGTCTGTTGGGGCAGATGATGTATGAATGACATTCAAAAAAATTCTTGGAAGTATGTGCTAGGAAAAAATTACTGTTCTGTACAAAGCAAATACTGCTGATGAGCTCCTCAGAATTCTTTTGTTTGGTTCTGCTTGGTTTAGTTTTTTATTTTCTGTGTGAGCCCAAGAGCAAAAGAAAAGAGTTGGTTTTGTGTATGAAATGCAAACTCAGTCTAGGACCCATTCGGATCAATGAGAGACATTTTGATGTTCTCAGAGATCATTCAGCTCAACAAAAAGTTGTCTCAAATGAAAATGCAATGTAGGAAGCTGAATTCTGAAATTAGACAAGGGATGCTGCAATGGGGCAAATCACATTTCTTAAAGTCATGCTGAACACAGTAAAACACACAGGCCTTTCCTGAGCTTGATTGAGAAAGGAAATAGGCAATGACACATTTTCAGCACTATTGCTACAAATCCCACAATCACTGAACTGCTGTTCTCTTCTTCCATTTAGCTTTGAAGTCTACTGCTACCATTTCAGACACAAAGAAAGGTTCAGGTTCCTAAAACCTTGGTGTAAGAAAACACATCTTCTCTTCCTATACACTTTGGGCAGTAAAACCCTTGGTATTACTGCCAAATAAATTTCAACTGGGTCTGAGTGCAGGACAAGCAAGGATGAATGTGAGCTGGGGACAGTCAGGCAGAGACCCTCTGAGAGGCTGAAGGACACCTCCAGCTGTGAGCCTGATGGGCCAGGGGAGAGGTCCTTGCTGGGTTGCACCCATCAAGGCTCCATCAAGGGCTTGTGGAAATGGGATGTGCAGCTCACCAAAGGAGGCTACTGAATAACCTGCTCAGGTGCTGGGTTTGATCTTAACACTGTGCCATCAAACCAGACCAACTACCCCCAGCACAGCCCTGTTTTGTATGTGATCTGACATCAGAAGCACTCCCATGCCTTTTATCCTTGGATTTCTCCAGCCTGGTAAGGCTGCCTGGGACTCCTAGTATTCTGGCATGATTAACACAAAAAAATACAGTTGCTGGCAATTCTAATAGTTCCTTCTGTTTGATGCATCTGATCGAAGAGAAACTGAAATCACAGACCAATATGCACCCAGGCTGCACCAGTTAGCCTCATCATGCAAATGAGGCACACTTGCAGGTGAACTTATTAGAGATCAAATAGTTTTAGGCACTGCGGATAATGAAGGCAGAGCGCTTATGTTGCAACAGTCAGAGCTGGAATTTAATCATGTTGTTGATACCTACTGCAGCAGCGAACAAACACAGAAACAGCCACAAAAATAAAACTCTTAAAATGAAAGGAAGGTATAAACCAGACAAATAATAAGAATAAAAAAGACCCAAACCAAGGAGCATAGTAGTTTTAGAGAAGGAAAAATCTTGCACATTAGATCTGGAAAGACTTTGAGCCCTGATTTTTCAGCTAAGCAGTTGGATAAGTGGGGGTTGCAAGGAGAAGCTGATGGGCTGTCACTATCTGTTCCAGGAGAGAAATGGCTCCTACCTTTGGAGATGGCCTTGCAAGGAGAAAGGGGAATGCCAAGCAGCACAATGCTTGAAATCAATGAGAGGGTGAAACATAGCCAGTGCTGGGAAGCAGCATCTACTAGGAAAGAATCGAGAACGAAACATAGAAACAGCTTCCTGGGGTGGAATTTCTAACAGGTTACACAACTGACAGGCTGGATTAGCAATTTGGTTAGCAATCTTAGACATTAAGAATGAATACATTCTGCAGAGGCATTAGCCCCTTCTGTCTCAATAACCCCTCACATGCACTTATCATCCTTTATGCAAACATCTGGAGAGACCCTGAGCAGGCCCACTAAGTTTTGCTCATTTTAAGGAGCAAAGATGAGACCCAGCAGGTGAAACCTGCAAAAGGGAAACATTTGAATTCCTTTTGGCAGACAGAAAAGGATAAAAATACAGCTTGGCATTTCTTCTAATACCATTTGGTAGTAGAAGAGCTCCAAAGATGTCAACAGGAAGCCCTAGAAGTTAGAGGGAATGATGTAACCATATGTGACATAATGCTAGTTGTAGAGATTTCCTGGAACTGATTAGTGCCATTCATGATAACAGCGGCCAGCGAGAGTGTGAGGATGGGGTGAAGGCCCAGGCAGCATTCAGGCACTGGATATTTTTCATTCTCCTTTCACGCAATGTCTGGTGTCTCTTGTTTCAGATGCATAATAGAATAACTATGCGGTATTCCCATGCAGCTTTGTCTGGGAAGACTTGGAAGCAGCACACTTACCAGCAATGTGCAGCTGCTCCCACGCAAAGGGCCACAGAGAGAGAACTGCAGAGGTGGAAGGACAACGAATACTCTGAGCTCCTCCTTCCTCTAGGATGCCCTCCCCTCCATTCCTCTGTTATTCCCAGAAATACAAGGTGCAGTCAGGTCATCCTCATCAGGATATTGTTTATGCCTAGTCTATATAGAAATGCTATGAAGTGCCATCTATATTTAACAGGAGGCCTCTGATCTGTGTGAGTGGGTGGAAACCGATAGTGAGTGACATGGATGCTGACAATGGCACGCAAACTCCACGACACTCTTAAAACTTTTAATTGCATTTTAAAGTAATGTAACAAGGCAATGTTTAATGAGTACTTTGTTAAAGAAATTCTGACTTTATAAGCTAATTAAAGAGAAGGGAGGGTTACTGCACTAGGGCAAGAAATCCAGGCTGCTGAATGTCTATACTGTAGCAACATGTAATTCAGATTCAATTGGCAGATTTGCAAATCTCCAGCCAGCCAGAATGAATGATTACTTTTTTTTGGATGGGCAAATAAATTATTATTATCATCATGATTATGCTAATAGAAAAAAAGTAAAGGATAGGCAAGTACTTTTTTTGCCAGGGCTGGTAAATTTTCGTGACACTTTTTGCAAAGCTGTCATATGGCTGGCTTAGAAGAAACTGTAAGGCTTTATGTGGGTAACATTTAACTTTAAACATTCTTCATGGAAACTTACATGGCACATAATTTACATATTCAATACCAGTGACAATTTACTTCTCCCATCTGAGCAGGGCTTTCAACTATGCCACTTGAACTAAATTAATAAACAGTAATTAGAGAATGTTGTGCGAGCGAGCTGTTGATGTTGAGAAGATTCTAATCAACACCTTCTTTTAAGGGCCAATTAAAGCTGAATGTATGCAATATAAACATCTTCTTGTATTTAGACATGAACTGGTGAACAAGGTAAAAAATAAAAATCAGAACAATTACAGCAGGTTAGAGATGATCCAATGGAAAGATGAAGCTTCATTAATAGTGAAAACAGCAGTAATTTCTGAAAACCAATGGCCACTTTCCATGGAAAAGCACTGACAACTTGTGCAAGTTAATTCTGACCAGGATAAACCTCAACGCTTTCATTGTCAGGCTTTTCTCTGAAAGTAGCTCTGTAGCTGCCTCCAATTTCCACTGCAGTGTTCACCTGTCTGTACGACAGCCCTGCATCTAAAGTGAGTCCAGAGCTGCAGTAGAAAGAAGGCTTCCCTGGGGGGAGGCAGTAAAGGTGAACGTAGCCATCCCATTACTGCTGCCTTGTAGCAGAGAGAGGCTCCCTGGCAGGTGATCTGGGGAAGAATTTGCACAGCATAGCCCACAGCAGCACTGCTGGTGGGAATACAAACACGAGGATGAGCCTGAGTGAGAGGTAAGGCTGCCCCACATTGTCTCAATTCTATTACTGGGGAACAGCAGCAGTTAGGCAAGCAGAGCTAATGCACTGGTACCTGTTACCTGTGAGTAGTCCCTCACTCCACCGCAAAGGTAAGGTGGTTTACTCCTGAAAGGTGAACTTACGACAGCCCTTGTTTCCAAAATTCCAGAAGGACAGAGGGAAGGCCATCTTTGACTTAAACAGAGAGAATCCTTAGTGTACCAAAGGGAGCCTGCAACAGCAACCGAGACTTGTGTATCACCATTATGAACTGTCAGTAAGTTGAAAATAGGCATAACTTCATCCAAACCACAGCTCACTGCTTCCTAAAGCACATCTTTAAAAAAAAAAATCATCTAAGCTGGTGCAATGAAGCGTATGCAAAATTTGTCCTCCAAGTTAGAAGACACAACAGGCTAATAAAGGTAAGGGAAACATCTGTTCCAATACTCTACCAGTATCATTTGGAGAAAATGACTGCATCACTTACGGCCGTTTGGTATCCAGAAATACTACCACAGTAATAGGATGTTGTCATCTCAGGCTCTACAAGAATTTTACTTGTTTAAGAATATAGGATTAGGCACATGATCAGTGTTTCTTCCCTTTGAAAATAAACATTTCCACTTACCATTTCTATAGTGGTGTGAGATCATTATCTTGTTACAGTATTTCATTCCACTGGCATTATCTCCTAATTAGCTATTTAAAAATATATGTAAGGGGGTGGAGGTGGCGAGTGGACTTGTAAACCTGACAGGTCTGATGTGTTCTTACAAGTTCTGCTAATCCCAAACATTGAAAATATATTAGTAAAACCAAATTAGCACTTTAAAGAACAACACAGCAAAAGCCTCATGTCTTGAACCCTGGAAGTTCAGCATGCATCAGAGGGAAGAGTGGATCTCTGCATCCCTCATGGATCTTACACCCAGAGCAAAGCCCTTTGGCAGGGGAGGGGAGGGGAGCAGGAGCAGGGAGAAGTGAGGAGCAGCATGCCAAATGGGAAATCAGCCCTGGGAAGAGACCACCACTGAAAGACTGATAACCTCTACAGTGTAGTCAGCCTTACATTACAGTAGTACCATTACCTAAAATGTTTGGTGTAGGACTTGGGGATTTCTGAAAAGCCAAGCACAGAGAAGTTTACCATGGATGAAAAGATAGAAGTAATACAAAGAGAAAATATCTAACAAATAGTGTTCAATATCCTCTGCACTGAATCCATATCCTGAGCGATTATTGCATTTATAGGCACAAAATCTTAGAAGCTTCCTCCAAGATGCTTCATAATATATGAGTAGGTCTGGGGTCTCAGTTGTGGAATGGTAAGAATTAGGAAGATGGGTATTCTGGTATGCTGGATTCATTTGTTCTTTTAAGAGGTAGGCTAAATTCCTAACAAACTCTCTTTGCAATAAAAGAAACCAGGACACATATATACATGACAGGTCATTTTGGAGGTACTCAGACACATACATGAAGCACTCCCTCAGCAACAGTATTCTCCTAGCCAGCAAAGCCAAAAGCTATGATCTGTTTCTATTTCTGAGTTGCTTTTAAAACTCAATTCAGTAGATGTGTTGGTGATTTTCAGGGTGTGCTGAAGGAGCAAAGTAGATGTCTGAAGAATACTGATAGTATGAAACGGGCTCTAAATGGGCATTTACTCCAATATCTGAAGTTCAATTCAATATGCAGCATGCAATATTACTGATCAGATGGAACTTCTAGGCCTGAATCTGCTTGCAATAACCATGGTCCATCAGTAACTTCACAACAAACAGAGAGGTGCAGAGGGAAAAACTCATGTAAGCAGGAAGGAAATGAGTCTACATTAATGTCCTCCACTGAAAGTTTTCTCCTGCCTAGCATCAATGCTAGAATGCATTCAGATAGAAAGCACAGAATTATTTGGGTTAGAAGGGCCCTTAAATATCATCTAGTTCCAACCTCTCTGCAAGGGGCAGGGACACCTTCTATGAGAGCAGGTTGCTCAAAGAGCCATCCAACCTGGCCAACTTCAGTCCTTTTTTCACACTTCTTCAAGTCCACTTGGTGAATAAATTAAATTAAATTCCTCACTAGCTCTCAACACTTTTTAAATGCAAGCCAAGCCTTTTGGTTTTTCATACCTGGACATCTACATTTTTAAAAATGCTGTTGGATAATTTCTCTCTCTTTCATAGGCTGGTGCTTTGGCCTATATGCACCCTGTACACTCCCTAAGGCTCATGCATAACAGCAATGGACAATTAGTCCAGCTAAGTCTTCAGCAATTTCAATGGCTTATGCAAGAGTAGATGGGGCACAATATGTAATTTCAGCTTTTTTTGTAAGGGTTTTCAATCGCTCCATGAACTAAATCATTTTATCAGTTTCATTCTCTCTTTCTTTTTTTTTTTAAATTTGTCCCATTAAACTACAGAACTGGAACACATTCATGAATAGTTTCTTTCTCCTTTAACTCAAGGAGTTCCTGACATAACAAAAAATGGTAATTAACTGGCTTGAAGACTTTTACAATAGCCTCTTTAAATAAGTCCTAGTATGCGGCACTTGGAGCACTGACTCCACATTGCTGATACCACTGCAGTGCACCCTCTGTTAAACAAGGTTTGCTTCTCTACCTCAGCAACAATTCTTGGCTGTTTTCATCACTGCTCCCCTGCTTGGAAATACCAAAGTCCTCCCGCATTTCCTTGCGTGGAAAAGGCTACTGAGGTCCTCCACAATGATTCCCTGCTCTCAGTCCACTTGGCTCTGTGACACTTCCTTAAACATTCCATTATCAGAGAGCCACTTGCCACCAGCACAAGGACCAAGTGGCAGGTCTCCAGAGGCTGAGCACAGCCTGGCCTCCCGTCCCAGCTAGTGTCACAGCTGCTCTGTGCTGTTGGCAAAGATGCATTTTGGCACACTTTGGCAGTCCCCATGATCTGCTCCTGCCTCACACCCTACTTAGAGCAGGAAGGGCTCTTCCTGATAGAAGAATCAGGCTTTAGTTTTTCAGGTGTCACTCAGCAGTGTGTGATTTGTAGCTGCTGTTGCATGTTGGCTCTAAACAGTCAGTTTTGCCTACTCATGCTTATCTCCCCTGGTTACAGTACATTCTATTTCTGATGAAAATATTACTCTGAGGAGTGTTTGGCTCCACCATACATTTATGCTCCCTGCTAACTAGCCCAAGCCTTATTGTTGCAGTTCCTAATATTTTGCATCATTTGTAGAGCCAGCAATATAGTCTGTAAATAGCATGAAAGAAAACTTTAATATATATTTTCCGCCAGTGCTCCAGACAGATTGGTTCACTGTAGAACAATTACATACATATGTGTTAACCTGTATTTCTTGTAAAATCAAATCATGTAAGGACACCTCAGCCAGAATAAGACATAAAGCTAGATGAGGAAAGGAATAAAACATCTCCAAATATGTATGGCTTAAGTTACAAAACTATAAGAAAATAAAGCAAAATTGAAAAAGGCAAAGGAGACAAAATGTAAACACAATTTTTTATACACTCTGTGTAATGTCGAGTGAATGTCATTTTGACATTCTGGTATTATGGGCTGCCAATATACTTCAGAAAAGAAAGAGATATCTCCAGAATTATGGCAATGCTGCTCTCTCACATCAAAGCTGCTTACAAGCTCTGTGTTTGTGGTTGCTCAGTCTAACTGCCTGTTTGGAAACTAAGCAAGGAAAAATAATATCCTGAATAATTTTATTTAAAGTGTCCAGAAAGATCATGAATCTTCAGAACCACCTTTGGAAATGTAGCACTTTTAGTGGGAGCCCACAACCACACCCTTTGGTGAAATGAGTGCCTGATGGCAGCTGAAAGTCCCCCAAACCTGGTGTACTCAGGCCTTCTGTAGTACAATTGCTTCTTCAAGGAAGCAATTGTAACACATCACTAAGTTGATTTTATGCCTTTGAAAAATCTCCTCCTTAGCACAAATACTCTATCACTGTTAGCTGAACACATTTAACTTTTGAATTAATATTATTTTTCAGAGGTCAGACATGTGACAGTAACAAAAGTCTTTTGCCAAGCCATGTATTTCAGGTCTGCATCTGAATTTCCCCAGAGCCCAGTACTGCTTAAATATGAGTAACTGCCTCTGGCTCTTGGCTAATGCAAAACTTCTGTTCTGTGGACTCCTTCAAGGCTCTGCTCATGGCTTCCTTCCCCATGCAGGCATGGGGAGACACATCTGCTCAGTGCCCTCTCCCCCGGTACGCACTGCTCAGCAGGTCGGGCAGACCCAACAGCCAGAATGTAGGAATGATGGCAGTCATTCTCCCTCCCATTTCCCTCCCCATCCCAAAGACTGCCAGGTGTTTCAGTGGAGCTTTAGATGGTAGCCATGTGGTTTGTGAGGAGTCATGCCTCCACCAAGGGCCACAGCTGCCAGGCTGCCCTGGCACCACCAGTGTGGCTGCTGGTCTGCCTGGCACTCGTGGGATGGTGGAGTGGAGCAAAAGCCTCTGGGAAGAGGGACAGTGGCTGCCCACTCACAAAGGTGGACTCTTACAGAGGAAGACAAAGATGGTCTCCACTCTAGGGATGGTGTATTTTATATTACATTGCAATTGTATAAAATACCAAACCAGCACTCTGTATGGTGACTTTTGCTGGTTATACAGGTCTAGGATGTTCAGAAGTATTTCAGGAAGCACAATTTCTGGAGGCACATGCAACTAAAGATGCTTGAGCTCTGCTTTTTGGTAGAAACAAGTAACTTGTCTGCCCCACCACCCCAATCCCTGACACTCCAGCAGCCACTGGTCAGTGAGCTTTGGGCGTGGTCTGGTCTCTGAGTGGTTCCATGATAAGGGGAGTCAGTTTTACAGAAAGCCTGCTGTCACCAAATTAACCATTAACAATACCAACTAATATTGCATAAAAATTGACATTAGCTTTCTCCAAGCAATAATGCTATAAATCCTGCTCCTCTGCTGTGAACTGCTGAGAGGATCTGAGGGACATGGTCCCCCTCTCCAGACCTACCTTCAACTGTACATGGCGATTCCTGTGACTCTTTTTCTCTCTGTTTCTCAGCACAGGTGGGGTCCAGATCTTCCATCAGTTAAATTTTATTTTCCAACCTGCTTATTCATTCACTTGGTTCACTTGGCTGGCACAGAGTATTTTCACCACATCCTTGTCTCTTCAGACAAACAACCTCTTTTCTAACCTCTGGCAGAGCTAAAACTAGTAAGTAAGAAGGAACAGTAGTTAAGGCATAATAAATAAAGCCACCCTGAAGAAATACCTACACAAAGCAAGATGAATGGGCATCAACTACCTGGACAGTGTTGCTGCTAAACAAGGGAGGAATAAATCAGACGTGTCAGGAGCACTAGGGATACCTGACAAACAGGGAACGACATTTCTTGAAACTGTGGTTTTATCTCTGCTTATTTGGATCAAACACTTGTAATAGTTGTGGATTAATTTCCTTCCCATAGTCAAAACAATAAAAGCCAGGCACCATTTTATTAATTTCCAAACTAACGTCAGATAAGCAGAATTGCATTTAAAAAAGTAAACACCCTGCCATAGAATTGGAGGATATGTAAGCGTTTGGGGTTTTTTCCTGTGTCTATAAAAGGGGGAGGGTTTTAGCATTCTGAATAGATTTCATTTTGTAAGTTGTGCTACAAAACACTGATAAGGCCACGGGAAAGCAGCAGAGATTGAGGCAGAGCAGGAAGAAATACCACCCATATTAGGAGACAGCCCCTTACTTAGTGGCTCCCATTTGAATAAAGATGCCATTGTTCAGCCAGAAGAATGCACATATTCACAGGCCCTGCACAGAATAGCTCAGTGTATCTAGAACTCCAGAAATGTCCAAATTACAGCCGCAGGGCCAAAACTGCCCTTGAGTCTTTCTGAAGAATGACCCTCTGCTTAATTAATCAGTGCTTTAACTGTGAGTGATCCCAGGACACACTTTTCTCAGGCCTTTTTCTTAGCCCTGCCTGTTCAGAACAAACCTTTAAATGTTCTCTGAGTGATTTTTGACCATTTTTTCCCCTTTCAAGATTATTATTTCCTGTTTTACTGTGAAAGCTCCTTAGAAGCAAAGACCAGAATCTAGATGATCTCAGTTCAGTTTACTTGGATGGGAAATGACTGACTCGGGATGGAGAGACACTGGCTCCCTTTCAAGGCCTCCCAAAAAAGATTAAGTCCCCAGACTCCCAGAATATTGCTACTGCAATTTTCTTTCCATGTAATACATTAGAACTATAGCAGGGCTGATGAGTTTGTGAGTGCCATTCTGTTAGTCATATTTGATCCCATTGCCATAACTCCAGTTGTGCAAGGGATATCTGTCCCATTTACTCCAACAAGACAAGTTCGAATTTTCAGCCCTGAGAGCTCCTTCTTGCTGTCACAGGTTAGGTTGTTGGGATTCTCATAGAGCTTTTTTTCCTTTTCTATCTGGAACAGAACTGAAATTTGATAGCAACGAGAAACGCATGAAGGCAATGAAAAACATTGTGCAAAATTTCTCTCCAAATGAGAAGACACCTTGCCTACCTAGCTTTGATGATAAAATTCCTCCTATTCTAAATGAAGTTAAACAAGAAAAGTCAAGAGTTTTGCTTAAAATGAAAACAGCACCAATTTTTTTTTTTAAACAGTGATCTTTACTGTAAAAACCAAATTAGTTTTGACCATATTTATAAACTTGTACCAAAATATACAATCTAAAAAATGTCAAAGCTTTAAAAAAGTTAGCATGAATGTTTTGAAAAGCTATAGTGATAATATAATCTGCAGCTGGGGAAGCTGGAGCCATACTGTTTGATAGGCCCTATCTTATGATATCCAATATTAAGCTAAGTAAAATGATATGACCGGATGGCCTAACTAAATTTAGTAGTCTGGTGAATTGCCACTCTACTAAATTTAGTCAGCCCATAATGGGCATTAGATATCTACAGCCCAAATGATAAAATCTGTCTTGCTTTTTTAGGCTCCCAGCAAATGCATAATATACAACATTGTACTGCTAAGAAATAAGGAAACCTGCAAGGGAAAGCATGAGAAGGGGGAACCAGGACCTTAGGGAATACAGAAGGAACCAGGGTGTGTCAATCCACATCCTCATGCTCAGCATTACCCAGCAGCAGATGAAGGGCCACGGATGCTTCCCAGATATGTGACCCACAGGAGAGGAGGACATGGAAGAGGAGGAGGAGGAAGAGGAAGAGGAGGAGGGGTCTCTAGGCACCCTAATCCTCCCCACTATAAAATTGCCAGTCCAAATGTAACTTTTTGTTGGAGCCATGGGAAGAAGACTGGTTACAAGTGGGAGCTGGGCTCTCTGAGCCTTGCTGCTCTTACAGAATATATGCCGGCTCTGGTTTCATACCATTCCTTTTACATTTTCCATTTTGGGCTTTGTAATCCTGATGGTAGACAGGGAGGTGTATTTCTACATAGATTTCCATGCATCTGTGAGTCGGCTTTACAGCTATGAAAACTGCTAAGTCACTTTTCTCAAAACCATATTTGAGGTGTTACTTAGACAGTTCCTGCTGTTGAAGGGGATTTCTTCTCAGTCCATGTGTGCTGTGACCTCTCTACTGGTGTGAAACCATGTAGGACACATTTTCTTATTAAATATGAAATCTAATAAGGCTAGAAGCTTTTAAAATTTCTGCTATTAACAAGTAGAAAATAGTAATTGGACATGAAAAGGAATCACCATAACATTATTCTTATAAAGAGTTGCATCCTTCTGTCCTCATATAAAAAGCTATTGGATGCCCCATTGAACTCAGTGTTACTTTTTAATTACAGACAAGAAATGGTGCCCTTGTCCTCACTTCAGTTCCCAGAGCAGCAACAGAGACATAGACATGATATTCAGGAGGTTCTGCAGATCTAGAATTATACTGAAGGTTGAGTATCATAAACTGTAAGTGAGCTTTGATCCCCTCCCTAGAACAGGCAAATTTAACCTGTCTGAAATCCTGTATGCATCATTCTCTGCAAGAAGCAATTTTATTGATCATAGCTGGGTGTACATGTTCAACAGTCAGAGACTGGCTTTAAAGAATAATGTATCTCAAAATAATCAGTATAGAAACTCCTTATTTCCTTAACTGTTTACACTAAAAGGGAACAAATTGCTCCTTGGAAGAATGCTTTATCCTTTTGGCAGGGGAGGATGGGAAGCTTCTAAAATAATAGCTGAGAAGTAGGTATGAAAATAAGATCATTACAGCTATTATCTCTCTATGTTCTGCATCCATGTAGGCACAGCATTTTGGAATCATGAGAAAGGAAAGGGGCAGGGTGTCAAAATTCAGAGCACTTTGTTCATTTGTAATATTCTAATTTTCAGTCAGAATCTGCCCTCTTTCAAGATTTTAAAATCCGAGTTCCCAATAAATAGTTGTGGCAAATGAGATCACTGTCTCTGAGTTACCTCCTCAGAACTTTTAGAAAGGTTGGCCAGTTGACCCCAGTTGCATTTGGAGGTTGTGAAGGGCTCAAACACACAGGACTATCACAGATATCATGAAGTACAGCCCTACCAGTACCCCCATTGAGGTGACAGCCCACCCCTGCCTCAGAGGGGCTGCCAGAGGAAGCCTATCAGCCACCTGAAAATCCACCCACAGTATTAAAATACATCAGGAACCAGGGTGTCCTAGTTCTGCTGCTCACACAGTAACTTGTTTTTCTTTTTTAATTATGTCTTAATCATTCTTTATGCTGAAATAATCATAACATATTTACAACCAGACTCTATTTTAATTTTTGTCTTCAGATCACTTTCTGTGTGGCCTCATACTGCCATTCTCAGCCCAAATGACACCCTTCCTATCAAAGCCAATTTGGATTTATTTTCTCAAACACAAGTTTGCCAGGTATTTCTGTCAGATGATTTACTCAAGTTCAGATGTTGCAAATAGATCTGCTGGTGTAAAGAGGCAGAGCAGCAATTCTGGATCTGACCCAGCATGTATTCTCATTGGTGTATTTTGAAACTCTATAACAAAACCTCATTTGTGTAGCATGGCTTCATAACCCAAAAAATGTGATGCTTGTCTTCATAACCCAACAGACATGTTGCTTGCCTGATCACTCCAGTTGTGCTTCTTGCTTTTAGTACAGATGAGTACTTATTGGCAGGTAATCACTGGCATCTTTTATCCAAACATCATTAGCTTTTTTTGTGGCTCTTGTTGCTTTTTTTTTCCTGATATAACTTTTTCCTCATCTGCCATGGGTAAATATTTGGAAAAATCCATTAGCTTCTCATTGTTCTTTAGAGGAGTTTCATCTAGACTTGCTCATTTACACATATTTGTGTTTTACAAGTTTTTTCCCCCTCACTTTTTAATCAAACTCCTGTTTTCACAAGGCCTCCACTTCTTCCTAATTGTCAGTCCTTATTATTTTTGTTCAGGACTGATTTTTTTCTTTAAGAAAAAAAAGCAGGTCTGACGCTCATCCATTTTAAAATCATAATTAACTTCATCTCCTTCCTCATTTGCTAATGGGTCTATTTTCTCTCCAGTATTTCCTTTTCCCCTGGTACACTCATAAAGTCTCTCTTGTTTCTCTTTTCCCCTTTGGCTAACTTTAACTCATTCTGCCTTAAGCTTGGGAAAGGGAGACCTTCACAACACAGTGCTCAGAACTTCCACACCATTTTATACTTTGAAAGTCTTTTGCAGACGCCAACTCATTAACTTTCATAACCTGCCAGTGAGGTAGAGAAGTATTTATAGCTTTATTTTGATGAGGAAAGGGAAGGGGAGGTCCTGCATAATTGATGCTGACTGCAGAGGGGCTGCTCCAAGGGCCAAAAGCCCTGTCCACATGTCCAGGCAAGTAGACAATTAAGCCTGGGCACAGAATCATCAACAGCAAAGCTGGAAAGCTGAGCTCAGGGAAGGGAGTGAAAACCTTGCTTTCAGCTACCTTTATTTCAGTTTATTTTTTAGGTGAAGATTCCACAGAGGTTACCCACCTAAGTTTCTGTTCAGTTCTACTGGTCAGATGTTCCTTCACAATATTAGTACATCTGGCCAAAAAACACCAAGGGTGAAAGCAGTGCAAGTGTATGCCTAGAAAGTATTTTTTAAAAAGTTGTCACTTTATACAAGCACCCGACAAACATCTTTACTCTCTGATAGCCATTACTCTTAGAAAAACAATTTCAAAACCATATGCTCAAGGTGCTTGAATTAAGATTTAACTAGCCTATTTCACACAGGGGCATATCATGGGTTAGGCTTATTTTCGCATGCAAATATGCCAGCCTGGGTTTCCTATAATTTCCTTTAGTTTCATTATACCCACACAGCAACGTACAGGATTCTCACAGTGTTTCTTAGCATGTGGTCTGTGGATCACTGGTGGGCTGTAAGAAATCAGGTATATGAAACAACTGCACAATTTCCAAGGAAGACCAAAAGCCTAAGACATGCAAGCACATTCCACAGTGAGCAAACAAAGTGAAGGAGGTGGAACCAAATTAACAAATGAGCAATCAAACCTATCTGAATTTTTTGTTGGTTTCCAAATGAAAAGCATTGTGGTTAGGCACACAAGACAGCCTGGGGATATTTTTGTCATGATCTTAAACAGTGGTTAAACACTGCTTTGTGTGTCTGGAAATCTAAAAAGTTAAATTATTTTCATGAGATTTTTCTTCTAAGCTGATGTCAGCAACATCTTCATCACCCTTGCTTGAACTGTGGTGCATCACAACACTGCTCCCTAGAGCTTATTGCAATCCTGCCCTGTACAATAGCTGACCACTGGGGTCCTTACTGAGCTCCCTGAGGAGTCCTCTCCCTTACCATTCTGTCCACGCTGCCCTCCATGCCCACCATCCCTTACTTTCACAGGCACAGCCCCCTCCCAGGGGCTTCCAGAGGGCAAAGCTGCAGCTGTGCTGCAATTTATGGGGCTGTCCACCTGATGAGGTACAGAGCTGTGATCTTCCTCTCTCCTGGGGGACTTCAAGAAAAGGGTCCACTTTAGGTCCTGGATCCCCATTTGTATGCGAGTGTGTGTATGTAGGGAAAGGATGGGAAGTATCCAACACCTAAAAGTGACTTGCAGGAGAGGCTCAGCATGCAGCCTGCTTAGCACTCCCAAATTGTGCTGGCTAACTACCCAGTTCAGATATTTACGGCGATTTCTTTCTGAGGGTTGAAAGTTTGCATCTGTGCTTCTAGTTCAAGTCCTCTCACAAATTTGAACAAAAAGCTTGCAAAGTTCAGCATCTTCCAGATTGCCCCATATAAGTCACTACTGAAACCACATCCAAATGCCCCCCCCCACCATACCTTCCACAGAAATGACCTAAACTTTGTCAGGTTCACATGTCCCTAGAGATGATCTCATTTCACTGCTTCAAAAGAGCTTTGGTCTGCACAGCCTGTAGCAGCAAATTTACACTTCAAAAAGCAGACAGCTTTTTCCACATCTTATTCACTTAATGGGTGAGAATGTAAAATTAGTTCCGTTGCTGATGAGGACCTTGAGCCAAATGAAAAGTGTTCATTTGTCAGCACAGACTTACAGCCTAAAACATGATTATATAGCTAATCCAATAATGGATTTTGATGCTGAGCATTTATTTATATACAGAATGCCTTGTTATCTGTTGATAATCAGGCTCTACAATTTACTCTCTTTTATGTCATTAGCCCTAGCAACATCTTCCAGACATATTACATTTGTGTGTCAACATACAAACACACACACAACCTTCCTGACCAAAATGCTCTCTTTGCCTGTTTTCCTTGAAACAGCACTGGAATTTGAGCTTTATGTAGTTTAAAATATTATTATGAAATTAATAATTTTGTACTGAGAACCTCTCTGCATTTTAGAAGTCTTAATAAATTAAAATTTGAAACATAAATTTTGTTTCCTTATCTATAACGACATAGGAACTGATTTATTCTTTTCTTGCCTGATGTGAGTACCAGTACCTAATTATCTCAGACATAAATTTGTATACCTCAAATGGTCCCTGTCCTAAAGTACTTTATGTCCTAACATCAGATGCTATATAAACACCATTTTTTGATGGTTGAACAGATCTACCTTCTATAGAAAAGTAAGTAAAACATGTTAAGGTCAGTATCAGGCATCGATCCTATATCAGGTACATTAAAATCAATCAGAAAAACAGAAAACTGTTTGCATATCCTTTTTCAACTTTCTGACTAATTGCCGTTGCTACCTGATACTCCTGCATTTGTGTGTATGACTGTGACTATCTAACATTGAAGTACTGGGACAGTTTACTACTCATTTAAATACAGATATATGAAACTCAAATATTTAAAATGGGGAGACATTTTAATAGCTATGCTACAGTAACATTCACCAGATATTAAGAAAAAAAAAGTCTGTGGGAAAGTAAAATCACTCCAGTATTAAACTGGGAGTTAATTGCAAATGTGGGGCACACCTGCAAACTCTGTGAACAATCCTGCAACACCACACAAGGCAATTTCTGTGCTAAAGAATAGCTCTGCCTGAGGAAACACCCAGGAACACCTCTGGAGGCTGGATGAAGTCTTTCCTAAATTTGGCAGTCAGGAACAGTTTAAAAGTAAAGTCATTAAGTAAAATTTACCCCAAAGGATACTGCAAATCAAGGGTGCAGGTGAGATGATGTATGAGCCAAACTCAAGCTGTACCACTGCCTCTCCTACAAGCAGGATCAGGCCTCCCTGTGTGTTTTTGTTTAGCTGAAATTTAGTCTACAATAAATACTTATATATTGCTGCAACATGATGTTTTATTGGGCTGCACTAGTTTACTAAAAACAGCAGGCTGGTAATAGCAGTGCTTGTGGTTCTGCCTGTAATTCATTTGTGGATGGTAATGCAGAGGGAGAGATATGATACAAGATAATAAGGCAAATTTAAAAAACTACTAAATTCAGTCCTGGCAATATACAGTATATTAGGACCATGTTCAGACAGGCTGATTCTTTGGATATTTTTATTTTTTGTTTTACCTCGGCGAGGTAATTCATTAGATATTTGCTTGGGTAAAGAACAAATGAATATAGCATACATTATATCCTCACTTTAGTTGCAGAAACAAATCTTTCCTGTACCTGCCAATGTAATCTTCAGAGTTTTCATTATATAAAACACCTCAAGAAAAATGCACCTTGGTAAGATTTACACTTTATTACTCTAATGATTCTACAAACACTGCCACAATGTGATGAAAGGCAAAGCAGTCCTGATCTGATTGAGAGCTAATAAAAATCAGTACTGAAAACTGAAAATAGCACCCTTATCATCTTTCTTTCATTTAGACCTGATTACTAGGGGATTATAATGCAATCACAGCTATGTGTGAGAGGTAGCTATGGGAACCAGTTTTAACTGTTTATCTAGCCAAAGATCTTAATTTAAGTTTGAACACTCTGATTCATTTATATGTAAGACACCAAGGAGACAAAATGCAGAAGAAACAGATGCTCACTTGTTCTTTCCATTTAACTTCATAAGCTACCAGCCAATTTGTCTTTCAGGGACAAAATTAATTTCTGATGACAATGTGAGCAAGTAATAAACTAGGAGTTCCTGTCCTGGGAAACTTGTTAAGGCCATGTAATGTTCTGGAGTTATTTAGAAAAAAACAATTTGCTCATAGACTTGCAGGGACATCTGTAACAGAGTTTTCTTTGTCCCTGCGCTGTTACTCATTTCTGGGGGCTTTATGACACCTTTTCCAGAGGCTGATTTGAAAAAGTTCAAAAGGAAATATATTGCCCATTATTTCTTTCCTGTGGGGTATTTTCTTTTTCTTAGCCTGTTCCCTTTTTCCCCCCTCCATATTCACAAATCATGCAAACCTCAACCCACTTACTTTGCTACTTTCACACAGCCAGAGAAACCAAACACCAGCCAGGAGACCTACCAAATTAATCAAAAATTATCTGAGGAAAAGAGTTTGTTGGAAATTTTGAGGTAAGTACACACCTGAAAACATCTGACAGAGCACTATGAAAAAGTCTGTGGCATATTTAGGTGGAAGGAGCTTTGCCCATTAATGCTGTAAACTCTGTTACGTTACTGTCATGAGCCGGGGAAAAATATCAAAATGAGGCAGGGAGAGAGCAAAAGAGAGAGAGATCTCTCTCCCTAAGAGCTTGCATTCTCAATGTGGCCTGTGTGTACATGCTCCTGCATCACTTAACCAAAATGTTCTCCATCTTTCAGTATCTTCGCTGGCATTATTTCCCCATTTCAGTATTTATTTCGCTTGTACATGTCTTTACTCTGGTAATACTTTTCTATCATTTGGCTCATTTGTTGGGGTTTTATCCTCACCTGGCAGCCCCTCCACATCTCAGGTTTTTCTTAGGTAAAATCCTACAGTCTAATGTCTGTCCATTAGCACATTTAAAATCACTTCTTCTGCTGTGCTTAATACTCATTTATAGCTTATGTGCTTCGCATGAAATGTTCCTTTTCCAGCAGTTCTTTTGAAGAAAGTTTAAAGTAAGTTGCAAAATGTTTCTTTTTCATCTAAACAGGGAAATTAATTTAAGAAAGGAAGAGAAGAGCCTGAAGGTTTAGCTCTTTCAAAATTTAAACAGAATTCAAAACACTGTTGGAACACATCTGTCAGAGAAAGCATGAGAGTACCTGCATTTTAAGAATGAATCTCATCCCCAACTCCCTCTTTGATAATAGCTTGCACGAACAGCACCTTTAAACCACATCAATCCAAGATGCTTTCCATCTATCCAGTTATTATTTCCCTTGGCACTGAAGTGCAGCTACCTCTAGACTGAAGCTTCTCCGTGATGTGCAGCCTACTGTACAGCACCACGGCTCACAACAAGAAGTGATTAAAATTATTCAGCTGAAATTATAAAACAAGGGGAATCTTAAACAAGAACTTCAAACCCCAACTTCGCCCGGATAATGCACAGACAAGTATTAACTCTTGATATAAAGGCCAGATGGTTTCAAACACAAATAATAAGAATGAACTCTGGATAGGAAAAAAACAAAGAATTCAATGAAAATTATAAACTACCACAGTTCTGTTTGTATTTACACAGCAGGATCTCACCAGACCCCTGCTGGAGCACACAGGTCATGGCCTGGCTCTGTACCTGGAGTGAACAGAGGCACCACAGCTCAGCTGTTTCCCACTGCTCTGCTTTACCTTCAGTTAAGTTTGCAGTGATCAAGACAGCTTCTAGACACAACCATCCAAGAGTGGTGGCTTGGCCATTAACACCAATAAGGCTGTCACTGGTAAGAACCACTGCAAACTTCTGATCAGTGGGACCCAGAGAAAATTTAATTTCATTGCTTGAACAGCTATTTCTTTTCATACCATCTTTGCCATACAGCTTTGAAGGCTTTTATGCAAAGGCAGGATACATACTGCGGCCACACAGATGAAAACAGAGCACTGATTCATGTTTCAAGAACACAGAGTAAGGAAAGTTCACACACTTTAGAAAAAAAACCACAACACTTTGCAAATTAAATTAGTGCTTGGGAGAGATGAGATCAGTCGATGCTCTGGCATCCTCTTTCAGAGGGATCTGCAGCAGGGACATAAGAGCAGAGCAGTGTTCCTTTAGGGGGATGCTGATGAAATTTCCCACCAAGACACTCCACAGGTTTGGGACATATTGATTACCAAGACAACTTTAATAAAAAAGAATGTAAGGATATAAAAGAAAGATACTGTTCAGAAAGTTTAGGTGGGGGAAGTTTGACTGGTTATTTGTGGAGCTCTGTGACAGTTCTGAAAATTCATGTTGGCCTGCTGGGAAGCACAAGAGTTACATTGGGGAAAAAACCCAAATGGTTTTCTGGGCTGCAGGTACAGGAGAGAGATGGCTGAGGTAGGTCTACAGTTTACATAATATTAATCCTCCAAACACCAAAATGTTAGTTAGCATACAATTAAGGTACAAAGTATCCTTAGATTGAAAAAATCCTAATACAATAATGTAGATTAATCATAAAGTACAAATACTGGAAAAATTGAGCATTTCAGTCCACTTCAGCAGTGATGCAGATCCTGGCACACTGACTCAAGTAAGAGCAGTTTAAGGTGGGGAAGTGCATAAAGGAGAGGGGTGAAGAGTTGGGCTGGGATAATTTTGGGAAACCTGATCTACAGAATCACATCTGCCACTTTATTTCCTGTGAAAGTCTGAGACCTAACAACACCATAGTGCAAAATTTCTTAGGTATATCTTTTAAAACCTTGCAGACCAGGAAGACATTAGTAAAACAATGAAAAACTTGGCATCTAAATAACTCTATAAAGTATTTCCAAAAGCAAACAGATATTTTCCACTCTTCCACAAAACTCAATATAATGTAACTCATTACACGTTTTAATGCAGAAAGTCTTACATAACCTGTTTCCATTTTGATGAAACTGTAAATTTGGGGGCTGTATATATGACATGCAATTTTGATTAAGTAAAGAAGGGGAAATAGCACAGCTGGGCTGGAGTCACGTGAGTTAGAGAAAAGAGAGATTCCATAGGCCTCTCTAAAAAGCTCTCATCACAAAGTGAACCTTTAACATTGCCTTTATGGTACTGAGTCCACAAGCCCAGAGGATGACAATCTTGTTTAGGGTGGGAGATGTTGAAGCAGGATGCCCGTGCCTCAGCCTAGTTTAGTGTTTTAGAGATTGTAACCACCATATTCCTGCAAAAACAAAAGCTACATGAGCTCCCTCAGCAGTAGGGTCACTAGGGTCTAAATTGACAACAGAAAAAGGAAGTGCTTCTTTTAGCTCTAAAAATTAGTGCAAAAAGCATATGTAAGCTACATGCGAGCTGTGTCACTAATACCTCAGTCTTCAGTGAAATGATCCCAGACTGGTTCACCTCTGATCTCAGAGGGCGTCAGTGTTCAGAAGACCAACAAGTCAGCAGATGCTCATCCTTTCTGCAACGCCTCAGTAGAAACCAGGTCTTTGTTTCATGGTGCATAAAGGCTGTGAAATTCATGAAGCTCAGAAATCTCGAGGACTACAAAATAGACCCACTCCTGTGCAGTGCTAATACAGGAAATTCCAGTGTGAGGGAATGCAGCCTCTCTCCAACATACCACAACCAGCAGAAGAATGTGACTTCCCAGGAAAAAAACTTTTACCTGGTTCCTAGTGGGCTTATGCATAAGTTGACTTTGTGTTAAAGTAACAAGTCCATTGGTCCATTCTTAGCCATGGATGTATTTCAGCTGGCCTTGCTGTGGGAGCAGCAAAGCCATGGTGGACAGCCTGATACATGCCCCATGTGGGCCTTCGAGACCAGGCACATGGGATACATGGAAAGGTATTTTTTTCCTGATGAGCTCAGGGGAGGCAGGCAGTACTGTGAAGGTCTCTCCCTTTGTGTGAAATTAGAACTACCCTGAGGCTACCGAAATCTCTCCCTCCTTGTGGAGTCAGTAAAAACCATCAACACCAAACGTATTAATTTAACTAAGTAGAAAATATAAAGTAAAGCATATCCTGTATAATGAGAAATGGTCTTCAGTGTCTCCTTCATCTGGCAAGACTAGCAGTTAGCACACATGATATTGTCTGTACCTGTGTAATAATAACCTGACTACTGAGACCTATGACCCAAACCATGGAAACCATACAGGGCCTTCAGAGATAACTATTCTGGAAATGTTGGGGGAAAAAAGAGAAAATATGAGAACTGGACTCTGAACCTGGCATAGTTCCAATAATGACATCTTAGAGCCTTAGTTCCAATAATGACATCTCTCCTCTGATAAACAGGTGGCAAGAGAATGCAAAAGATGCAAACTTGGGTCTGAGAGTCCCTCTGAAGTGGTCCAAGCACAGTGGCACCATGCCCAAGGGCCCTGCAGGTTTGGAAGCAGAGCATGCATTGGGGTGCAGGTCACAGCATTTGCCTTTTCCTTCCTTTCCAGTTCTACCTGTTTCTGTGGCACAGGGCAGGGACAGCAAGGGTGCACCTGGGTGCTTTGAATTTGTTACAACAGTTTCTTACAGTGATGTGCCAACTCAGCTGTAGTAAATCTAGTCTTTTAGGTTTAATCATATTATAAATGTTAGCCAGCTATCACAAAAGCAAAATCCTCTCCTTTTTTACACAAGGGCTCTCTCCATCACCCAAGTGGAAGCTAACAACCTGAGAGTAACTGTTACCAACACATGAAAGCTTGGTTGTTCCAGCTAGAGGAAAGGCACCAAACCTGAGACAAATATTTTGTCAACCTTCATGGGGAATCTTGTAAAGCCATCTCCCATCCTGTAACTGCTCTGTGGTTAAATAGCAGCTTCAGTTCTCTGATGTTGCAATCTAGCACCTTTCACAGGCATTAAATTCCCTCTAAATTAATTCTAAGGAAAAAAAAATGCTTTCTGCTCAGAGTTATTTCTACTGCCCAGTTATTTTATATGAATCTGATAACTAGTTTCCTGCTACAGAGATTACATCTTGAATACTTAATGCCAATTTGGAAATTTTTTAGACAAAACAAAAATACATCTAAAACATAACACGCACAGATTAGCTAAGTGTAGAACATTAATGCAAGGCATGATTGGAAAAACAGCAAATAAATCGGAAGAGGGGATATCTATCAGGGTTAGCACATGCTGTAACTGGTCATTCAGACACTTCTGGTTCTGAAAATACATTTTTTTAGCACAAAAATCTCAGAGTTCAACAATTTTTAAAAAAAGTTAGAAACAAGGATAGAGTGCAGCCAAAGGATAGTCTTTAACAACCATTTCAAAACTAAATGTAAATCTGCTTACATAATAGATAAATGTTGGCTTCCAGGCAAGCTTTACAAAATTTTAATTCCATCCTGGACTGGGATATATGGAATTGTTTTGAATTTCCATAAGTGTCCAGTGCTCTCTCCTAAGCACACAAGCTGATATTTTGATTCATATAATAGAAGCTATTTTTCCCCTGAAGTAACTCACTGGGTTCTCTTTCTGTTTTACTTCTTGAGCTGTTGTACAATTTTATCAATAGGACTATACAATAATTACTCTTCTCATATTCTCATCAGCTACTGATAACTCAACTACCCAATTTTTTGCTCCATGGATTCCAGGATCTACATTAAAAAAAAAGAAAACAAACCATAAGTTTCTTTCTCCCATTACTTAAAACTCAGCAAACATAGGGTTTTGCATATAGGTCACAAGGTTCACTTTCATGCCCCTCCTCCAGAGCAAATTATTCAGAAGTTTTTCTTATCCTTCATAGCCAAACCAGCAGTGGCCAGTTCATGGTCTATGCATGCACACATGCAGAATACCTGTACAGAATAGACAAATTAAGGCTCAACTATCCCTAACCTAAGAGGAGTGCTGGTGAGTTGTCTGAATGCAATGACCTAAGGAAAGAGCAGGCAATTATATTGCCAGGAACAGAGGAGGAAAATGCAACCCTGAATTTGAAATTATCAGACATAGCTGAGGTTTGAAGATTCCTGAGAAGAGTAGGCAGGTACCTGATCCTGAGACACACTAGGCATCCCTCCATCTGTATTTTGTCCTTGTTCATATACAAGTAAAATGAGTTAAAAAATCCTATAAATGGCTAAATCAATTAACGTTTGTTAACAAGAAATAATATATCAAGAAATGCCTCTTGACACTGTACCTTCAGTCTGGTACAGGCAGCCCATTTCTCACTGCTGGCCCCACTGATGGCTCCAGCCGTCATGCAGCAGCTGGCAGTGCCCTGTCCTCCAGCGCTGCCTCTGAGACCAGGAAACAAAGTGGCACCAGTTCTTCCCCAGGCAAGCCTGCTCAGCCACTGCTTCCATGGGCAGCACCAGCAGCTTAACACACAAATATCTCGTGAGGAAAGTACAGATGCAGAGTCCTCAGGCTGGTGGGTGCAGCCTGCAGTGACCATGGGCACTGGTGATGACAACCTTTTCATGCACACAGACTTACAGAATTAATTTGCAAGCAACAGACAGAAGAAGGGCTGTCAGCCAACAAGCAATATTTTGTAGAGCTGATGCCATATGTCATACATTAAAAGTCTTACATCAGCAAAACACATTGTTTAATGATAAGTCCAAGGGTGTCCCCATGAAGCCAGTTGCACCTCTCATGGTCTTCAAGAGAGCTATCCAGAGTCACACACATGGAGGTTTAATTATTTCACTATAACTCTTCCTTTATGTTAGCCTTCTTTTTCAGGCTGCATGTTTAAAGTTGAAGGAAATTACATGAAAAAGCAAAATAAAGTCGGATTCATAGCAGAGAAAGTAGGTACTTTGATTTTAAAGGCACTTAAAATTAGGGAGGAACTTGAAGGCCAAAGAAAATGACCCATGGTGCTAAACGATTTTTTTAACTTGTCATTGAGTATGATGCTTTTAAGCAAGTCCATCACTGAAGGCTGTCCTCTGTCATTGAACCCAAAACCCCAAACTATATGATGTTTTTATCTAGTCTAGCTTTCCATGGCTAGTGTATTTCAAGACAGGAGGGAGATCTTATCAAAACAGGAGAGATTAGAAACAGCAAGCAAACATGCTCAGCAAACAGATATTAATCTGGAGAGACACCCTCTCCTGACAAAAACATATCCTACAGATATGGGTTAAAATGGGTTAAAATGGCTATTTTAGAGTTGAAAAACCATTTGGCTTCTGCAGACTGATAGGTGATTCCACATGGTAACTACTCATTGGGCAGAGGCATGTACAAACTCTTTAGTACAGATGCCCAAGCAGTAGCCCAGGAAGAGTAGCTTTCACAACTTGGCAGCTTGATGTGGAGATAATCATGTGGATATGGGCCCTGACCTCTGCTAGAACAGATAACAGAACAAAAAAAAGAGGAAGATGGCAAGGATATACTTGATTTCTTTGGGCGATTGTGACTTGCAGTTTGTTATCATACTTAAGTTGAACTTCAACGGATTTTTGGTTTTTTGTGAATTTTAGGGAAAATTGATAACATCAGCAGTCACATATCTCCTATTGCCACTCTCTTGGTTCCTAACACAACTAATAATTCAGACCTGCTGGGCTCCTTTTGATCACTTCAGGCCAAGGTGTGGGGTAACAGAAAAAGATTGCAAAAGAAGGCAACTGAGAAGAGGCTTTCCTGGCCATAGCACTAACCTTTTGTACAGCTGAGAACCCACACCACAGAAACTGTATTGGCCTCTGTATTGCCTCTGCTGCCAAAGACGGTGACTACTTTCACAGATGGCTTGTTCCCTGGGTGCAGGAACCTGCTCACATCAGCCCTTGCATTCTCTCCAGTGCCAGGGAGAGGTTCCTCCACCTTTGAAAGACTGAAGTGGATACCTCATTAGGCCTTGATTATCCTCAAGCAATCGCTTAAGATTTCTGCCCTATTACTGATCTGCCTTTTTTAGCAGGGGTCGTGGAATGGGCAGTGGCTGTCTTGTCTTCGTTATAATGCATGATTTGAAACTTTTCAATTAAGCTTCAGATCAGGCCACAGTACTGAGACCACTTTAACGAGGGTGAGTAATGACCTTGTGCTGCACGTGATTTCTGGCACACCATCAGTTTTAATTCTTCTTGATCTTACTGTAACCCTTTGATACTTTGGATCAAGGGTTCCCTTGAAATGCTTCAAGCACATCGTAGGACTTTCAGGGACTGTTCTGACATGGTTTCTATCCTGCTTGTCTCAACGTAGCCAGACTGTCACCTGTAAGTTTTCCATATAAATTCAAATTGTCAAAGATTAAAAGGGAGCTGAAAATCTGGCCTGTGTGCAGAACCGGGGAAATCTGGTGTGGGTCCCTAGAGTGAGCGAATCTAAGGAGGATTCTGCTACGAGAGCAAGGTAACCCCTTTGATGTGCCATGCCCAAGTACAGCAATGCTATGATTAGAACAGAAAGCTACATTATGCTGGAGTAGTGAATTTAATAAGAACTACTGAGAGAGAGACTTCCAGAAATTTAGATTTCCCAGTTAATACCTGTCTTTATGTTACCTATAGGTCAAACCAAAAATCTGTGATTTTAAACACAGGAAAGACCCTCATCCAGTTGAGCCAGTGATAGAAATCACATTGAAATCAGTAAGATAAATGTCTTGCCTTTGAATTAAGGACTATTTGGACCCAGATCCAAATCCAAGCCTTGTAGCTGGAATCAATTTCTAAACAGTCTGATATGCATGGACAAAGCATATCAACTTTGGTATTTTCTAGGTGTTTTCCCAAGTCTTGAAGTGTCATGAACCTGGATTTACTATTCTTGTGATAAGGAACAGCATCTAAATACGAAATAAAACTTCGAAAGAGTTTCTCGAAGGCCCCTGACTTCCCCTAGGTCTGTAGGCTCCCCACAGCTGACACAAGACTTCATGAGCATGAGGCAATGAAACAGATACAGGTTTGGTCATAAAATCCCATAAATGCTTCTCATACAAACTCATATAAAACTCATATATTGCTTTTAGATGTGAATGTTTCACAACATCTGGATGCACAAATCCTCAAAACAGAGTCATTTTCAACAGGAGCAATCGGTTCCTATTAACAGCACAAGACCAAACACCAGATGCCCTGAAGGGCCAGACTCAGTATCCATGAGGAACAGAAGCAGCTACAAGCCTCAACCCCAAACCATGGGCAGTACCAAGCAACTTACCTATTGAGGAGACAGTGAGAATGGGACTGCAGCCTATGCCTTGCAGGCAGGTATGTGGGAGCCTGCGCTGCCTGGTCCATAGCCTTGCTCTGCCCTGCTCTGTACAAGGTACCCAGCACAGGGACGATGCTTGCTGGACTTGCCAGAGGGGTGAAGTTTTAGGTAGCTATTGTCATCTGAAGTCTTCTCTTCAGACATCCCAAAAGCTCCTTTTCTGGCTGACAGGGCACATCAGGGCTGTCACCCCTGAGCAGGCTGATTTAAGCCTGGCTGCTGACAGTCTCACAGGCTGCCTACCAACCGAGCAAAGCAATGAGATGTTCCCCTCCTGCTATAGTTTAGACATTTTCACCTTTAAAAGCAATAGACGGAGCTACTTAAAAACAAAAACTCCCTGTACTTTTTTTTTTTTTAATTCTTGAAGCTCTTCTTATATGCAGCATGTGGGGGGGTTATCTACAAGGGTAGCAGAGAAATGCATTTATTGCAGTTGGATGGTACTAACAGGGAAGTGAAAAAGCTTTCAAAGTTGCTATCAGTCACTTGATATATGCAGGAGTTGATTTTTAGTGATATGCCTCTAGTCACCAACTGAAATGGTTTGTCTTTCGTTACAGCCTCTATAGGAGTCCTTTTTCACTCCACTTGCCGGGTAGCTTCTGCAGAGCTGGTAACATTGAGCAAAACTAATTTCCCAAACCAAGCCCATGGATAGAATAGACACCTTTTTTCCTGGGATGTAGCAAGCAGAAAACACTCTCATCTGACACTTTCTTGGCTGCAAGCAGAACAGATCACCAGTACCATAAGTATCCTACAAGAGCAGGCATTGAAAAGAGGTGAGGGAATCCAATGGATTTCACTCTAGACAAAATTATCATCGCTATGTCAGGACTGACTTCTTTGTTAGCCTAACAGGGTCACACCTATTAGCATGAAAAAAAGCATTGGTCTTTTAACAGAACCCTCTTTACTGTGCACTGGAAACACAAATTCCAGCTCCTGCAACTCTTAACAAAGCTGCAAAGAGCAAATCACAGCAGTGTGCTGTATCCACATCTCAGGTCCTCTAGGCAGCAATTATAGAAAACGTTTCTGTTATCGCCACATTTCAAAGTCAGAGTATGGCCATGCTGATGTGTGGCTCTAAACCCAGTGGAGCTTGATCTATTAAATGCAAAAAAAGGGGTCTGTGTGTCAAAGGAGCCTGGTCTAATCAGGGGACAGAAACCACAAACTTACAAATTCAAAACCAAGATTTCTTCGGCTATTTGACCAAGACTTCAGAGCACATCCATACATTTTAAATTTCACACTCTAATAGGAACACATAGCAATGCTCCTTTCAGAGGTGTTGCATTGATTAATAAGCTTGTCACTAAGGATGGAAATTGCTACGTAAGTGTTAAGCACTGTTAACTAATGAAAAACAATTCCATACATTCTGGTAGAATCTAGAGAACTTCAGCAAAAATTATTAGTTTCATTTGCATTTGTACTCTGTCTGACAACAGTGATCAAGCTGGTGAAAGTTATGCAAATGTTTATGCTCCATGACTGCAGAAAAAATTAGAAGGAAAATTCTGGCTCATAAGGCAGAATCATGCCTGCTGAAAAATCTTTAATTTTTGAAATATATGAAGAGCACAAACAACTATTTCTCTCATCAAATATGCACACACCTCAGTGATATTCAGCTTAATAACTGTGCAAAGAAGGAGCAGTATTGATGAATTTAAAGTACAGAACAACATTGGGCAGAGAAACTGCTAATGCTTTCCATTTCAGTCACATGTCCTCATTAAAGGCTCAGGCTTCCTGGCAAACTAGAGAACATCTGTTTTTGGAACTTCGAGCTCTGTTTTTCTGTGATTCACCTTCAATGCCACATCACCAATGTGAAATACTATGGACCACCTGAGACTTTACTGGCACATGGCTACAGGCACTGCTTTTGGAGTCTCAGAAGTCAAACTATGTTTTTCCTCAAATAAACCAATTGGCTGAATCTCTGTATCTCTAGATTGTATCATCCTTTCTGTGAATGCATCCTGTGAGAGAGTTTGGGATTAAAAGCTGCATCTTTAAACTTCCATTTCTATGCCTTTGTCATAAACCCATGGTTTCTCTTGATCAGAATTGTAAACAAACAAACAAAAGCAGTTGAGCAAGACTGGCGGCTTCTGCCTCCAGGACTTCCAGAGAAGACGCCTGCTGAGTTTGTGAGCTAGCAGATGGTAGGCTGCAAGAGTCTCAAGAACACAGGATATTCTCTGACACTGGCCTACTCTGTGATGAAGTAAATCATTTTACCTCCAGATCTTTCCCCTTTTTGTTTTTCTGGGTCAATTCTGTCTCTTAACTGATGTTGGTACTGCACCTCCCATCTCCAGGACAATGGAGTTCAAATGGCTCTATGTGCTGTTGGAGAATGGCTTTCTCTGTTTCCTTTGTTCTAACCAATCATTTAGATATGGGGAGAGATTTATCGCTCTTTTCATTACATTTCTATGGAAAGAAAAAATTTAAAAAACCACTCAACAGGCATAATTTCCTGACTTATTTGTACATGCCCATTTTGTCAAAGGATGTGCTGTGCATCTACTGTGAATTGCTGAAAATGTAAGGTAGCTTGAAACACGATGTTCTTGTGCTTACCAGCCCTTTGCCTGTAAAAGAAGATCTGTAGCCTAAACAGGCAGCTTTAAGAACTCTCCTGACTCAGTTGTAATCAAGATACCATCTACTTAAATAAGCATTTGTACTCCCAGTGATTTTAGGAGATGAATTACTGATCTTATTACCATAGTAAATACCCTAGAGGCAATGCACAGGCCAACAGAATATTGCTTTCTGCTGGTACAGTACCCATTTTCAGGAGAACTCTAGGAGTATTTCTAGCCATGTGGTAATAATAAAAGATTTGCTTAGACTATATTTGCCAGAAAGTCCTATTTGCAGAAGTGGCTTTTAAATCTTTGACACTGTTCACGGGAAACAGCTTGTCAGCTATGAAAATATTCCTAGCAGCTCCTGTATATCAGCCTTACCACTGGAGAAAAGAGATTTTCAGGTGGCATAGCCCAATAGTAAGCAGAGGAACTCTTCAACTGACATGGTGAGTGGCAGAGTAGCATTACCTGGATAGGCAAAGATGGTTTCTGCCTGCCAGTGCGGTGCCCTTTGAGGACAGTCCCCTTTCCATGCACAGCTCTGTGTCTGGGCAGGCAGCAAGAGCCAGAGGACAGGGAGTGATGGCGTGTGGGAGGCCTCCAGCTCAAGCACACTCCATTTATTTATCACTGAACCGTCATCTGGTCAACAGGAAAAGTTGATAAAACTGTTACCTTCAGGGCTCTGTTCTCCTTGGGAATAATGAAAAGGTGAAGCTGGTTAAGGTCAGTGCACAGGAGGCTCTATTGAAGGTGGGATCAGGTTGGCCGTGAATTACTGAGCATCATCTGGTATCACAGATAAGCAGAATGGGTAAGAGACTAGGCAGGCTCTACAATAAGGGATGGATTTAATTAACAATTGCAAAGAGGGAGCAGACTGTAGCATTCTGGCACAAGGACATCCTACATCTGACAGTTGCTAAAAGAGACAGGGAGCACCCTATTATACAAAATATATTACTCCTCAATGTATTTTAAAAATTACATGAGAAACAATAACATATTGTATTACCCCTTCTCTCCAGAGCTGCCTGATTACACCAGCACTGAGCACTGCAGGCTCTCTGCAGATATTCTGCACTGGGGCCTATTTTAAAACATCAGTCCAAACTTGGTTGCAAAAGTATAACACTGCTGAAGTCAGAGGTTTGTGCAGATGTAACTAAAGGCAGATGTTGATCCATATTAACCAAACTATTAAATACATTAATCTTACCCAACCATCTGATGCCTTGTCCTACTTACCAATATTTTGTTTCCCAAAAGTTTATTTAAATTCAGCCAGCCGACAATTTGCAAGCTTCTGGGCAACCCTTTTTTTTATAATTTCTTGCTTTCCACCCCACCTGCCCCCTGCCCCTTCTCCCCCTCCCCCTCATGCCCCCCTTTCTCTCTCGCCTTTAAAGTTACTACTTTAATGTTAAGTGAATCTTCTAATATTTTGAAAGTTCAACATGAGTTCATCATTCCACAGTTCTAGCTGTTCCTCTCTTCAGTAAGTAAAAAAAACCAACAACAAAACACCCAAGGAAAGAAGCTGAAACAAACCAGAGTTCAATTCTAATTTCTTTTCACATAAGTGTTAGCAAAACAATTAATTAATGCACAAACTCCTTAACTAATGGGTCCATGTTCAAAAATGCAGACAGCCCACTTTGATGGTCCCAGCTAGCAGGTGTTTAACCAAATCCCACAGATCAGTGCAGCTTCAGTGGATGGACTCTCCTCCCAGGCATCCAAGCATGGGACACACCATTGCTAAAATGGACATAAATAGAAAATAGAAAAATACATCCCTGAACACATCTGCATGAGTAAATCACCTTTTTTCTTCATTCACCTGAATAAAGCACTGCCCAGTCACTGGAAACAACAAATGAGGGGGGAAATTATTTACAAAGCAATCAATACGAAAAAAGGTTCAGAGATTTCAGAGCTTCCCTGCTAGTTTCCTATCTGATTTCCTGTGTTACACCAGCTTTGAGACCATACAATATGACTTACTCTGGACTTTTTCACTGATGACAAGCAAGACCCACCACTGTATCCTTGTCCTTTTGTAAACATATCTGTTTACTAGAGCTCATCCTGTTTTCTGAATCATACTTAAAAGTCAGTGCTATAAATTATACTCTTATAAAAAAAGCCATAGAAAAGGTGTGACTTGAATGCATAAGAATTTTTTGAATGAATAGAGCCCTTAATATTTAGTTTTGCTAATGAAGTAAGGCATGAATGTAAAAGGATTAGTATTCCCGTAACATTCAATTCACACACACAAAGTGTAATTCATGGAACCTGGCTTTAATTTTTTTACATATAAATAATTAATGCTGCATTTAAAGCACGTTAAAATGTTTTATTTCTTAATCAGCTAATTTGACGGAGAAACAAAGATGCCTTTCTTTTCATTTTCCTTGACTAGAGTTACTGTAGTAAAAGGTCCCTTCTAGCTTTTGGCTTTTTACTCTTAAGTTTGCTGCTGCCAATTAGTTTTCTAAAGTCACTATTTTGCAAAATGTTTCTCACTTTTTAAAAATGTAATTGAATGTCTGTACATCACAGAGTTTCTTGTGTGCAGACACAGAGTGTTAAACATTCTTTGGGTTGACTTGGGTCAGCTTTAAAAAAATCTCAGACACTGAAACTTGAGAAGCAGTCGTGTGCTAGTGTTTTCTCCACATCCTGTTAAGTATTAAGTGGTTATTTAAAATAGAGTTGTTATACTCAGCAACTGACTTAAAGTGCTTGATATAGTTTACAAGACGATTAATTAAATGAGAGCATAGCATGTGATGCACATGTATTTCCATAATCATTCACATTGGCCTATAGTTGCCCTTTAATTTTCATACTAATTAAAGTAACACATTGAACTGCAAATTGTAAATGGCTGCATTTCTCAGTAGATGTTAACACTGATGTAAGCTGAATGGCAAATAAAAACCTCAAGAATTAAGCAGAGTGGTTTTTGACTCTGATCCATTCAAGTTTCCCTACTCATTCCATTACTGGACCGTGCCCACATTTTAACAAGACTGCATTTTTCCTGTGTTTTCAGCCCCATATTTTTCTGAGGTACAATGTGTGTATTTTTTTGTATTGTGGTGTCTGGTTAGTTGGTTTCCATCTGATACAATAGAGCAGTTATGCAGGGTTTGCAGTTACAGATTAGGTTTTTTTAAGTGATGGTGGGGCTAAGGTTTGTAATCTGATGGGCAGAAAGAAAGATAACCTATTTCATGAGTAGTTTTACTTCTTATTTACATCTGACCCATTATCCTCCTTGGCTCTTGTTCAAATCTTGAAACGGCTGACTTGGGACCTGAAATGCAAACTGGAGGGCTGCACTTTCAGGTTGCATCAAGGAAGGGGGAAGTTACTCCCCACAACATTTACTGGGACTCAGAAAAGAGAAGAATCAGATAGAAAAAATTATCCTGTGGCTCACACAGCTGCTGGCACTTCGACTCGACACATGCTCTGATGGGGACCACTGCATCCACCTCAAGCAGTCTCCAGCATGTAATGGGCATATGGTAATTGCTATTGAATGAGAAGTAACCTTGAACTATAGGCATATGAAAGATACCTTTAAAAAAAATCCTTGACAAAAAAGCCCCTCTGTCAGGGCCAACAGCTCAAAAATTAACAACTAATCACTCCTTTCAATGTGTCCTCCTTCTAATTGCTTCCATGATGAGGTAGGTTTTTTTTTTTTCCTTTCAGAAATGAGCATTATAAAAGATTTCTTTTTAATTTAAAATGAAAAAATTCCTCCACTCCCTGGTGACCTATCCAAGAGAAATAATAATAAGCACTCGATTGCTCAGAGAGCATCAGCTCTCACACGTATTACAAGGCTGAGCGTTTATGCTCCCTTCCGCCCCACCTTGCTCCCTTCCCGTGGCGTGTCCTATCTCCAGATCCTAACTTGGCTTGGCCCAAGATGTTATTTGTTAAAATTAACTTTCAGATCAGGCTGGAGTCAGTGTACTTGGCAAGGAGGAGAGGAAGCAAGACTACAAGGGAACAGCTTCAGGAGGCAAAGAGGGAAGCTGTAGCCCAGGCAGAGGTTTTGGGGAGCAGAACAGGCCACAGCAGCACTGCAGCAGGACACAGAAGTAAAGCCAAGTTTGCTCCGAGTTTCATCACAGCCGCCTTGAGCATTATGCTGTCCCCAAGCCCCTTGTTGTGGGCCACAAAGCCTTCCCCCACACCTGCCCCAAGCCCCCTGGGCTGCAGCCAGGCAGGGCTGAGCTCCTGCTCCCGCCTTGGTGAGGGCACCCAATGCGACTGTTCCCATATGCTGTGTTTCAGCAAAAGTCTTCTGAAGTTCAGCTGTGGCAATGCTGAACAGCCACGCATTGCTAAATGAATGGAGTCACGCTGAGGGAAGACTGATAGACTATGGTAATAATGCAAGACCTTTTTTCCCCTCATAAACCAAATTTCCCATAGATTTCTGGAAGATTAATTTAGATTTAGGGAGGTTTCAACTCAGGTACTGGAAAAAAGACTCTAAATGCAAGGTTGGTTTCTACCTGACCTTAACTACCACATCAGCTACCACTGCTCCAGTACATTTTTATACAAAATGTTCAGAAACTTCAGCTTAATTACCTAAGGACTCTACAAAAGAAAGCCTTTAAAATGTTTTAATTGCAAATTTAGTCTTTCTGAGAGCTACACAACAGTGGTATTATCCATTGAATAATTAACTTCGTATTTAAAGAAAAAAATAAAATAACTCTCAGCTACATGGACACAGAGTGCTTGTCTTAAGTAGATGATGCATGTAAACATGTGCACATACAGAATTAAGTAGTAATTTGAGTTTGCTGGATTTTGTTTTTCCTTTGAGACTGATTGGTGTAAATGTAACATTAGATTTATTTTCAAGTTTATCCACAAACTCTGGAAGGTATTATAGAGGGGGGAAAAATCCTAGAAGAGAAAACTTGTGAAGCTTTCTGACTCCTGTGGCACAAAAGGACTGCTATTTCCAAGTGGGAGGTTCAGCTGACTCTTCCACTTGGACACAAATCTCCTCTCCCCCTCTCTCATTCCTCTACCTTTCATTTGCACTCACCTACTAAATACAGCATGGACTTTCTCCTCCCCTGTTGCAGCCTGATGGATTGCCTCCGACGGGACCCTGCTGGTGATGTGCAGGTGGGTGGTGTCGGCTGCTGGCAGGGCAGTTTGCTGTGCTGGCACTGCAGCCCCAGTGGGAGCACAGAGTGACACACAATAGAAGCAGAGCTGAGCAGGGCTGCTTCAGCTCAGTGGCATGCTGGCCATCCAGCAACAGTGCTTACATCAAAGCCAAGGGCCTGAGAAGTCTTTCATCTTTCCAGAATCAAACCCTTTTTTTATACAGACTTATGACAGCTGGTTATGATGAGCAAATTAAAACTAATTTAAAAGTTACTCTCGGGCACAATTGTCAGGCTTTCATTCAGGAAACTCTCTAAACAAGCACTTAAGTTTAAGCAGGTGCCTAAATCCCACTGAACACAGTAGGATTTATACACCTGTTTTAGTGTTTTCCTCGGCAGGGACAGCCCTCAGCAAGCGGTATGTTCATCCCAGGAATCCCAAAGTCCAGGTGTCTTATTCTCATCCAGGTTCAATTGCCAGTGCCCAGGCAGCACTGGGATCACACCACCCCTAACTGGATTTTTATTTTAGTGCACATCCTGCTGTATTATAAACCTGCTGCACCCCCTCAGGCAGCTCTCCTGCTTCATGGCTGCAGAACAGAAATCTGAGCATGAGAGCCATCTAAGAAGGTTCATAGACACAAACTGCCACTGTGGATAGCAATGCTGTTCTTTCAAGCCATGAATAGCATATTGAGCCATTCCTTGAAGTTGCAGCTGGGGCTCTTCTTCCTTTTTTATTCTTCTGAAGGCCATCATTGCAATCCTGGCACAGCAGGGATAGCACTAGGAGCCCCAGTGCCAGAAGTCCTCTCCTACCACAGAAGCAGAGTGTGATGAGGGTGCACATTCATGGCAATCTCCTTTTTAAAAGATAAAGATGAGCATGCTCAGTGGCAAAATTAGCATGCTGGGAACAGCTCTTCTCACCCTAGAGTAGCAAACTGCAGAGCTGGTGGGAGGAGAAGGGAAAAGAAAACAGGAGTCTGGCAATATGACAAATACTGTGAAGTATTTTTTTGAGCATTAACACTGACCTAGGCAAGACACAAAGTTGAAAAGTAGCAATCATTTTCAATGAAAACCCCACCACGTTTCATAAACTTTGAGTCATTCTTGTTACTTAAATGAAAAACAAACTCACAGTTTTCATTTCTCTTTCTCTTGCTATGCTGGCAAGAGGAGGATGGGAAAGGAAACAGAGAAAGAAAGGGTCACCACTAAGTTTTCTAAGGTCTTTCCTTTTGATACTGTGACTTGTTTTGCTTATTTTTTCATTACTTATTTTCACTAAAGAAGAAAGCATTTGCTTTGGTTAAAATCAAAATTAAATCTGACCTATCATTGAGGGAAAAAAACCAACTGACTAAAGAAGACAAACTGTATCAGTGTGCTCACATATTAAAGGGGGCATGTGTGAGTCAAATTGCACTGACAGACCAGCATAGGTCAGATCTGTGAAAAAAAAAATGAGGATTTTTAACAATCTTTCAGCCCTTTCTTTATTAGACCTTAATTAAATCAATGGGTCAAAGCAACAGAGGGAAAAAATGGTTCAGCTAGGGGACACTAATCAACCCCTTTCAGTGGACTGAAAAATATCTTAAGCAAGAACTAAGCTTTAAATCAACATCTGCTTCATGTAACACATAAACATAGACATTATTGCTTAAGAAAAAAGTATTTGTAGGACCTTTCCTTGAAAATAAAAAGCATTTATAAAAGAAAATATTGCTAATAATCACTAGGTAAATCAGTGAGCATGCTTGAATGAGGACAACCAGGCAAATTATTTGGGGTTTGGTTCAACAGCATCCTCACACATGTTGTGAATTTTAGAGAACCCAATGCTAACTAAGCACCAGCTCCTGAGTTGTTGGTTGGTGCTCTTTTAATCAGACAATGACATGGCTGTGTTGACCATCAGACCTGTGAGTGAACAATTTAATTCAATTTATACCAAGTCTGGACTTGCCCTTTTTTTGTCTTTGGCTAGAAATATGAACGCTCCCTAAGACCCAACTCATATGCATGCCAGAAGGGACAAATCAATGCAATTACATCAATGCAACCTCAGTAGCATTAGGAGAACAAAAAGGCTTCATCCCTGTAACTAAGAGTGGCACTTGAGCCACCATGACCAACAGGACTGACAGAGGGAATGTTGGCAATACTCAACAACAGTCTGGTCCCCAAACTAGCATGTAACCCCCCTGCAAGAGCTCTACAGCAAACAGGCAATGCAAAGAACGTATGGAAAGAAAATAGTTAAGATGAACATCCTGCCTTGAAGACACAAATGATTACTTTTGAGGATATTCAGCACAAAAACACCTTTCCCGATCTTCACAGCATATGTACAGTGTGTTTGCACTGCAGGAGACAAGCCAAGTGCTGAGACTGAGCCAACATGCAGCATGGCCATATCCCTCTGTCCCTGGACAAGCCCAGGGGAAGGCAATATGACTCAGAGCCAGAGGTTTTTTCCCTGCTCCTGGCTGGGGAAGCTGACTTTCCATGTGCCTGGGTTGTGGCTAGGGATGAGGAAAACCTCCCTGGTTCTCATCCCTCTGCTAGGTTTTGGGTGCAGATTGGGTCATCTTGAATACACTTCTTGTCGGGATCCAGGAAGCTTCTGTTATGGCAAAAGACAAGATAGATTTTGCCATCTTGATCTATGCTGCATTAAGAGATAATCTCGTATCCTAAAGACAAAGTAGTAGTTTTTAACTAAAGTACAGCAATCAGCAATGAACAAATCTGATTTGCAATACTTACATATTAAATAACATATAATACTTCAAATTAGCTTAAAATTGAAAATCTGCTGGTTCAGATTTTATTGGCCATAGCTGGGTACGTAACATTACTAAGGGAATCACTTTTTACCTGAAGAACATTTAGAGCCACATTCCATGTGCCATTTAGCCAAGGAAAATGATGTCTCCAAACATGACTGACTCTGTGCAGTTTTCATGACAGGCTGCATCCAAGAAATACCACCACGTTGCACATAATATCTTGCTTATTTTAATAATAATTATTTGTCTCTACTGCTTAAAGCACTGCTGCATGAGAAAGTTAATATTTCCAAGGCACTGGGCGGAATACCTTTCCCAGAAAACATGCTCTCAACAGGAAACCCAAACACAGTGCTAGAGTTATCTTAAGCAGATTTAAATAATTAAATCCAAAATTCTCAAACCACTTGCTGTTTCAAATTTATTTTTTTAATAACAAGCTTGTTTCAGCAACACACTGGATTAGGATTTCATTTATTCAAAATTCAAGGTCTATCCCACTCTGAGTGTTATTTTAAGTATTTAGGGGAGTTTTTGTGCTTGTGAAAATGAAGAGATTGTTGCATTATAAATTCATTTCCTCTGTTATTGCACAGGCCATGCACAGTGCAGCTGTGAAAGCGCTGTAAGAGCCCCAGCAATGTCCTCAAGCTCAACGTAGATGGCTAAGGCTTTGTTTTTTGCATAAAGAGGAACTGGTCCTTTCTTATGTCATCAGCTACAGGTACTTCCTGAGCAGCATTGCTGACTCTGGGCAGCCGTGCTGAGCAAAGAGAAGGCATTCAGTGACAGTGATGACTATCCACATTCCCTGTGGGCCAGCTGCCAAGAGCCATTTTCATGCAGGACTTGAAAGAGGGGTTGAGCCCAGTGCCCACAGCCCCGCACCAAGCAGCAAGCAATGCAAGCAGCTCCTGTAGCAGGTGTTAGCTCTTAGGGAAGGGTTCGGTGGCTGTTGCCATCCACACCAGCAATTTTACAAACAAGCAAGTTTCTTATGTGTTCTTCATCACCTCCAGGCATTCATATTCTTTTTAAGTACAGGAACATTAATTAGATTTTGACCACAGACCCCAGATTTGACTTACCCTGACAGGGTTTCCATTAGTGTAATCTGTAGGGGAATTCACTGTTTTAACATCTGTGTGCCTAAGGCCTATCTCACATTTACTGCCACTGCCTGAAAAGCCTCCCTTGTACGGCTGTGTGTTTCTTCATGCTCCCAATTTCACAGAAGTCATTTCAGCACCAAACGGTAATTAGCAAAGGGATGGGCCTCGGCTGACATGAATGCAATTTATTGTTTTCCACAAGGCCCTGAACAGAACAAACAAAGAACGCAGTCTTGCTGTCTGGCATTTTATTAACTTGTATTGTGTGATGTACCTTACTGAAGGGAGATCTCCCACTAAATGCAGCAGCGAGAAACCAGTAACATGCGTGCTTTTGAAGAATATTAATTTCAGTTCAATTAGGCAAGTTTTGCAGGACCTCAGCTTCTAAAATAGGACAGCCACTTTTATAATTATCTTCTGTATTAACTTTATCACCACCCGACTTTTTACATAAATGCAACCTTTCATCTTTAAAATGCCAACACTTCTTCAATTTTGGCAACCGTACAGCATTGCTAATTATTTGCTCATTATGTGTGGTTAACTGATGAATCATTAATAAATGAATGAATGGCTAATATATTTTTATGGTAATTGGAGATATAACTGATTGCAGACTTCCTTTGCTTCTCAGAACTGCCCTGAATGAGCAGTAGCTGCTTAATTGTTTACAGATGATATTTATGCCACTGAGTAGCTCTTCCTATAGCTGTGGTGTCTGAGAGGTGAGCCCTCCCTGTGCCCCACGGTGGGCACGGCAGGGCGATGCTCACCCTTCCCCGCAGGCGCAGCAGATGGGCAGGTGCAAACATTTCAGACAGGTTTCCCACCAGCTCCCCACAATGGCTGGGAGCAGGACTACTGACACCATCACGGCTCTTGTCGGCATTTCCCAGTAACACCAGAGCCCGACATGGAAATGATACCTTTCTGCAAACGTTCTCCCTCAGTCTGGGTGTCTGCAATGAATACCACAGACACAAAAGGGAAATCAGGCTCCAGTGACATTTTGTTTTAACTCCATACTGTGCATTACAGTAAGTGGCTTACACAACCTCTTGCTGCCAGTGCACAGTTAATGAATTCAGAGATAATTGCAGGGTTGATTTCTTTATTTTTTTTTTTTTAATAACCTATCTTTCCATAAATCATTCTATAGGGTACACAGTTCCAAAACACTTAATTTAAATCTGCTTGACAATTCAAATCAAAAAGAGATAGTAAGATGGCCAAACAAGGCTCCTTTAGCTATGCACACACATCCTGAAGATCAAGTTAAAAATGCAAAGGAGATTACCAATTCTTAATTATAATTATTTAACCAGGTGGGTAGTTTCTCTAATGAACATTTCTATGAAAACAGAATAACTAATGATGGTCTTAAAGAAGTCTTTGTCTTCCCATGTACTAATGATCACATTTATAAATATGCAGGAAGGCCCCCATGTACATTACTAATGATAAGTAATTAAGCACCAGGCGTCAAAAGCTATAGAAAAGGGTCAGGGTAATGCAAGAGAAAATTAAAAACGCAATAAAATAAGTTGTGGAGCAAAATTAAATTTCTGGCTTCTGCAGACCTGCCTATAAAGAAATCTTTTCTCTTTCAGTATAAACCACGGCTGCTGTGGGGTATCCAAACAAAGCACTTTCATTAGATTTTACTTGCCTCTGTGCTTGTACTCATATTAAAACCAAGTGAACCACCAGCCATTTAAAACAGACGCTATATTCAGTAAAGCTGCAGTTTCTCTCAATGTTTATGAGAAATCACCGTGGCTGAGATTATGGCTATCACCAGCCTCCTCAGAAGCATTTCAAAACTCTGATGAAAGAAAACAGGGATATGTTAAAATTGAAACCTGGTTTTGTAATTATTTTTTTAATCTGGAGGTCAACTCATGAAGGGCCTGCGATGCAATCCCTGTCAGGGTCTCGACCAAGAAGACTCAGACCCAGGAGGCGCAGTGGGCTGGCTCCAGCCCACACGTTCAGCTGCTGAACCCACACCACAGACCATTGCAAAGCATTAAAGGCCATTTCCAAATTAAATGAACTGGCTTGTCTTTGGTAGCAAAGACATGTTCTTCTCTCTAAATGAAAAGCTGTTAAATTAGGTAACGCTGACACTCTTTCCTGGAGGCTCAGCACAGGGCTGCAGGAGCCTGGAGGTCCCTGTGCTCCTGCTTGCTGCCGCAGTGCCCCTCGCTGGCCTCCCACCAGCATCTCACACCACAGATCTATGTCATGGCTAATGCCCCTGCACCAAAATCCCATTTTCTGCTGCTGCAGTTCAGGGTTCAATAAGACAACAGCCTGGGTCTGAAGGGAATAATGTACTATTACTATTACTTCTCATTGAAAGCTTGTTTGTAAAATCATGGTGAGGAAACAGTAAAAAGTAGAGAGAGGGAGTGACAGAACAGAGGGACACAAACAAGCGCTGTCCCTCTACTGAGCACCCCACAAAATGGTGTTTCTGATGGGGCCCTGCTGCAATGCAGGGCCATGGCCTGCCTCAGGGCAGCAAATACGCAAGATTTCTTCTGATCTTAAGTTTTACCAACAGGTTTGATTAAAGCATACAGTCTTTGTATTTAGAGATTGTGGACATTGTGGCATTAATTGCAAATAATGCTGTGGCATTTTTTTCAGGTGAAACCAGTGACTCCCACATTTCTAGCCTTTCACAACTTCTTTTTTAAAATGATCTTAACATTTACTTCCAAACTGACCTCAGACTGGGTATTTCCACCACCACCTTCAGCCTAGCCGCGGCCTTGGCTCTCGCACGAAGCACCAGGAGCCCAAGCCCCGCCAGGCTAGGCGACGCCCACTGACAAGGCAGCGTGGTTTCCACTTTTATGGGCCGTGCAGCCAGCCTGCCTGCTTGAGCTGTTTCATTTTGTCTGCAGCCGAAACTCAAATAACCTGGAGTAAAGCTGCAACAGTGAGATGCTGTGGTACGAGTGAGCACGCTTGGCCCTGAGAGCGGAGCGCATGCTGCTGAGTGGTGGTGGGTGACTAATTCCCACCTGGGGCCGAGGCCCAAATCCACCCTCCAAAGGTAACTTTTCCTGCAAAATAGCTAAGGGGACATCTCTGAAGGAGACAGTCTCAGGGAGTTCAGGACTGCTGCCTTGTCCTTTGGGTTGGTCAGCCCATGCCCGGGGCCACACTCACTCTCTGGATGCTGTGTGGCCCCAGGTAGCTCCACATGCCTGGGACGGCCTGGGAGGGACACCCCGCTGCACCGCAGTGCTGCTGCCATGGCCACGGTCTGCGGGAGAGGGGACGAGTGTCTGTGTTGCTGCTTGCAACCACTAAAATACAAAAGGGGTAGGAAAAGCAAGTATTGGGTTACAGTTATCTTCAATTAAAAAACTGTTTATCTTTGAAAATACGTATCTGTTACTGACAAGCTCTGAAAACCACCACTCCAAGTCTGTCAGTAAAACCAAATGTTAAATAGAAAATATTTGCCAGGATTTAAAATTAGACCTACACATTACTTACAGATGTTTCAATGAAAAACACTTGAAACTCAACCACATAGAGTAATAAACCCCACAATGGTGTATTTTTTTATACTCCAAGTTAATTTTTATTATATAAGTAGCCATACGAAGAAGCCATTGCATACTGCTTAAATTAAATGTGGAGGAATGAAATCAGCAGTATCCCTTTACAGCATATGGTCCAGCAAATCAAATTATAAAGCTTTCCACATCTCATTAACTGCAATGAGTACAGTGAGATTTCTAATAAGTCACTTCTTTTTCATGTGAGAGGTGAGCAGTGACTTATTGTAACTATTCTCACAGGATGACCCTTGTGCTGAAATTAAGAACTAATCTAAAATGGGAAAGGTCACTTGGTCAAGTCTGATCATAACATTTCCTCGTTATTGTTTTAGTTGGCATTGAAGCACATGCTTTCCCAGTGCATCAGCTGAAAAATGCCTTTGATAATTTCACTGACAGCAAGTAACCCGCACACTGCCATTTAATGAGTTTGGGCTGGATTAGCTGACAATAAAGAATACAGTATAAATGCTTTTATAGAATGAGTTTTTCAGCAGGAAAATTTCATGCAGACATACTTAACTAATTTATTTGCATTTACCACTGAGATGTCGGTCCAAGTACCACTCTGGTGAAAACTTCTGGTCCCCAGTTAGACAGCAGCCTCACCAATCTCTGCCTCTCCTTGGAAGGAACCTGCTCCATGCCCCCTACTCATGGGCCACCTGTAGCCACAGCTTCAGTTGCAGCAGGCAGGCCAAGGAGAGAACCGCATTCAAAGGCTCACTTCCTCCTCTGCACAGAAAATCAAATCAACATACAATTGCTCATCATGTGGCTTTGCTTTATGTGGATTCCTGATTTAGTGGCAGATCTGATTCAGGAACTGAGGCATTCCTGGCTCCCTGTCCCGGGCTCAAATCTCTGACTGAATCCAATCTCCCTTCCGCCATCAGCCTGAAATTGTTTGCTAGAGGATATGTTGACCATAAAAATACAGTACAGTGCACAATGGGAGAAACATCTCAAGACAGTGGAAAAGAGAAAGCCCAGCCAGGCCAGCTGAAACACTTGGGAGGAAAATCAACAGGCTGTTTTTAGCAATTACAAAGTTGTTGGCTGATCTAATGTAGCTCGGCAGGAAATTCCATAGTTTTTGGAAACCATTGACAAAAATGTTCTGGCAGTTCTATTCTCCATTTTGTACTTAAAGAAGAGTTAATGCACTGTGCCCAAGAAGTTCAGCATGCAAAGCAAAATGGGAGAAAGCTTTTCAACTAAATATGGGGACACATTGTCTTTCACAGTAGCAGAAAAATCCTGTGACTTACTTGAAACCTCCTGATGTACCATTGTAATGACTGGGCAGTAGTGAGAATGTGATCATTCCTGCCAGGACGTTTCACTTGGTTATTAACCTCGTGGAAAATTCTGGAGGACTGTAAACCAATCCTCAAAGGATGGATTTCTTATTTGCTCTAAAAACACTGCCTTACTTCTGTGCAGGCACTACTGAGAAGTCTGAAACCTAGCTACTGTTTAGATTAATTTAATTTCTCCCTAATGTTCATTAAATACTAAGTTGTTAGTTTAGGGCACCTCAAGAGGAGTGGTTAGAGCTAATTTTTGGAAAAAGTAGCATTTGAGTGCAAAACCCAGCGTGCAGGGGATGTTTATGTAATTTCCTTTGGGCTATTTTAAGCATCTAGCAATGAATCAGTTCAGAAGACTTGATGTCCTCTCACCCTTGAGTGGGGACCAGCAGGCACATGCACCCATCCAAAGCCCCAAGAAGTGGGGGACAAGGTCTCTAAGCACCTCCATCAGATGGCAGCTGGCCATGGGCTTGCCTTGAGTGGGGGCTAAGCTTGGGATCAGTGGCATCAAGGAGGAGAACAGAAGAGGAGTAAGGGCACTGTGAGGCTGTCTGATCCCAGTGCCCCACAGCCATGCTCTGAGGCACCAGTTCCACTGTCAGCTTGTGCTTCCCATGTCCCCTCTGCAACAGCCAAGCCTGCTCTCACCCTGCTTTCCAAAACATTTGGTGGGTTAGATAGTATTTTTTTTCAATTGCATCTGAAAATTCAAGGGGTGGGGAAACCTTAAAAACACAAGTTGGAACGGTGACACTCAGACTGCAGAATGCTTGAAATAACAATTTTTTTGGCAAACATGGACAACTCTCACATCTCACTAGAATTAACTTTTGACCTCCAGACCTCAGAGAGTCGGAGATTCAAAAAATGCAGCTTTGCACAATGTGGACTGAATTACTGCAGTTCTCATGTGCATACAATTGGGCAATTATGTATGCAAAAGTTTAAATTAAGGCCAGAACAGACGATGTACTTCAAAATAGTCTGAGTTTAAAAAGTGTGAGTTGTTATGTTGCAGTGAGTTAAGCTGAATGCAACAAAGCATTTATCAAATAAAAGCTCTGCCTCTTCCTTTGTGTAATGATTACATTGTCCAAAGTACAGTCCTTTGGCACCCCAAGTTACACACCACTGCCTTTAGCATCTGCTGAAGATCCACTGCAGAAGGAGGACAGCACATTATGGCACAGTTGCAGGGCCTTCGGTGAAAAAGGATCTCATTTAAGAGGGCATTTGCAACTCTCCAGTGGATTCATCTGATGCTCTTGGTAGTGCCTAGTTACTACATCTATCTAACCACATATTGACATTCTGGGTATATGGGAAAAACGTGGGAAAAGCCAAAGTGATGATACACTTAAGCACAGCACCCCGCAGCTGTTCTGGAGGGATTAATATTCAAAACATGGGGCAAGCCCTTAGTAAACTTGTAATTCCTGCTTTGAGAACTTGGACAGGCTGGTCTGCATGAAGGTTCAGGGTGTATGGTGCAGACATGAGGTCACCCTACCAGGCTCATTAGAGCCACGACTAAGCAAAGCTATCACTTTTCAAACACCAAATGGGGGCAATTGCTATCAGCATTTCCATGCATGTTTTACTTTAAATAGTTGCTACTTGCTCATCCTTCCCATAGCTGAAAATTACCTACATACCTAAATGCATACACTTGTTATGTGCCTGCATACATTTATTTAAAATAGCTTATGCATATATAACACAGACACACAAAAGTTCTCTGATGCTTGCTCCTGGAGGGGTAATAACAGAGAAATATTTAAGATGATTCAACAGTGGACGGCTCAGCAGATGTTTCCAGCATGGTGCAAGACATTAACGTCTGCTGACTCATCATCGCAGTTAATTCGTGGCTGGCTCATGTTCCCGTCATCTCAGCAGCAATTTAGTACTTGGTGAATTTTCTCTCATCAGGAGTAAATGTTATCACAGACTTGTGATTATGTGCTATTTGAAACTGGTAGAGCTAAAGCCATGTGTAATAATAAAAGGTAATTGTTTACCTTTGAAGTTGATATCTATGGCCTTCGCAGCACTCTGCAGGAAACTGGGCCAGTCCATGACCGCTCGGGCAGTCAGGCTGCGGCTGACACTCCTCTCCAGGGCGTGAAAATGAGGCAGATGCACATGCAGAAGTTGAAACAAGCTAGTGTCACTTTTATAGACTTGTTTTCTGCTACTGAGTGAAGCTGAACACACTAAAGAATTCAGTAAGGGAAAGGTTCCCCTTCTATTTAATGTAATGACATTGCTGGCTAAAGTCAAGTAATCAAATTTTCCAGTGGAAGGAAGAGCAATGCAATACCAGCTATGCACCCATAAGCACACCTGAGCATAGGCACAGACATAATGGAAGGCAGGGGAGTGTGTCAGCGTGGGGGTGCCCAGTGGCTTGAGGCCAGCCCTCAGCCAGCAGCACAGCCACCTGTGCGGGGCCTGGCCACACTCCCTGCGAGCAATGCCTCAACACCAGAGGCCACCGTGCAGCACAGCCAGCATCACCTCCATGTCTAGGACTGATGCATGTCAGCTGATGGATACCTTGCAGAAGATAGCATTTTGGGTGCTTCAGGGGCAATTTTTTCCTTCAGCAGGCAGAAGCTGGGGTGCAATTTCATGCCATCCTTACGAAGTAGATCTATCAGTGCCCAAACCTGGCTCTGCAGTTAGACAGAAGCTGCAGGCTGCAGGCAGACAGAAGCTGCATTTACCATGAATTCCCTGATCTAAGAAACAGAGAAAGGTGTAAATCAGAAGTACCATTTGAAAAGATTCAGTGTTTGTAACATATGCTATTAACATGCTGTTAGCTTTCATAACTCATTTTCAGCAGATTATATCTACTAGCAGAAATGGCCAGGGAGATGAAGAGGTCTCAACATTTTTGCCTGCTTTTCCTTTTTCCATCTTATCCTCCCAAACAATCCACATTGGAATTCATAAATAAAGACATATGCACATTTGGAGCATGTTCAGATCAATTATCCCACATCATTTTTTTTGGAGCTGGGAAGAAGGTATATTGCCTAAATGGTAATGCCTATGGATCTTTAATATTAATGTGATGCTCAAGAGATAATTACTTCTCATGAACCGGAATGAGTCTGGCCAAAAAGGTTGAACACATCCAAAATTCAGCTGATTTGAGTGCAGCTAATTCTGGCTGAGTTTTTTTCCCCCTTCTAGACACAGTGCCAGATGTAATAGAAATAAACCCCATTGAAACTGGCTAAGGATACGTATCATATTCTGATTGGTAACAGATTTGCAGATTATTGGACAGGGGAGGAGAATTTACTAAAAAAACAAAAGTCAGTTAAAATACCATCATGGTTCAAGCATAGCCCCGTGAAAAAGTAAGAGTCTTTCCCAAGAGGAATCCTCACATGGAAGTGTACCTTCTGCCCTGGCACAGGATGCCAGAAGGAAGAGAAAGGAAACCATTTACTGCAACCCTGCCCATGGCTGAATGCCAGAAAACTCTGGTGCCAATAGGACTTCTGGAAAAAGAAGAAAAGATCAGGTTTGGATTGAATTAAAACCTAGGAGTGACAGACGTGTGGCAGGATACTTGGTGGGTAACTTACAGAGAATGGCAAGGTTCAAAGCCTGAGGAAGCCTAGCTGCTTCCATCACTTTACAGAGGGAAAAGCATCTCTATCTCTTGCATGGAAAGGGTATGAAAGTCCTCACATACCTGCCCTGCACACAAGCATAGCTAGTTAGTTCCTGCAGCCTGGAGTACTGCTCCTCTCCATGGGACTGCCTTCCAGAAAACTGCCCAAAACAGGGCTGGTGAGTAAGGAAAGCAGCTCCTGGGCAGCCCAGCTCTGCCCTGGCTCCTCCATCCTGCTGCGGATGAGTCATGTACAGAGCCGGAAAGGAAATAAATGCAAACACATGGTGGTCAAAATGGCTTTCACAGAAAAGAAAACATTGGGCTGGAGCTGCTGTGGGTGTGCAGCATGGAACTGGCCCTTGTGGCATGGGCACCTCTTGGTGTGCAGCTTTGTGCAGCCGTCTGCCATGGCACAGGCAGCTACCCACATTTCCTGGCTTGCTAAAGCTGTTTGCCAAAGTCAGGTTAAATATATTTCTTCATAATTGGGTTTTAAATGTTTAATTTACATGGTTCTGTTTGACATAAAAAAGGCTGGAAGAGGAAAAAGAGGTGGCAGAGCAAAGGAAAAAGCCAGCAACCCTGGATATAGCAGGAGTGGGGGGACGTAAGGGGAAAAATCTATCTGGAAAGAATACATGTCTACTTCTAATATTAAATGCAAATATACACTTAAACATATACGTTACACATTCAAATATGAAAATATCATGTATTTATCCCATGCCACTTTTATTTCAATTCCTCATACAAGGACTGTTTAATTGCACTATCATGTCCTCACGTCTCCATTGCTCCTCCTTGCAAAGGCAGGTGACAGATGAACTGTGGTGTAGCAGATCCCTCCTCCAGGAATCCCCTTTGCTTTGCTTTGGAATAAGGATTTTAGCTGGGCTTTTTTAAGGCTGGTACTTCTCGTCAAGAAATACCCTTGCAGCTGCTCTTGCTGAGCTTTCTGTTCTGACAGGAGTGTAAAAGTACCTGTAGAACACCCCCATAATTTTTATTTAGGTGGTCTGACAGCATTTTCCCAATAAATTAAAGGCAAAAGATAACTATATTTTTAAGAAAAGTTCTCAAAATTTGATAATGGCAAAAAAAAAAAAGTACTCTCCAGGCAAACTTTGTCTACTCCTCCACCAGAATGATGTGACTTTTAACAAACCATGTGCCAGTACTGCAGCTTCCTAAAAAGTTTAAGCACAGTCAACAGTGATTTTCACCAGTCTCCTCTACCAACACAGTCTGGACCTTGCTATGTGTTCTTAGGCCTTATTCCTTTTACCATCTGGGAAGACCTTTCCAGAAACAAAGAAGATGCCCTGCTTTAATAAAATTATGTATCTCCAAAGTCAAAGAAAACACTCATAATTAAAGATGCTCACAGAGAAGGGCCATGACTTATTAAATGCCTGAGTGACAAAATAATTCAAGCCATTAATGTTACTACTTCAAAACTGAGAAGATTTCAGTAGTTCTTGCCAGAAATACTTCCCATGTATATCATCGATCTCAGGTTCTTATTTTCTGATGAATACCCACATACATGTCAGGTGTAAAGGCGTAAGAGAACAGCCAGCCATGGCATGTTTTGTTAGCATGAGGCGAGATGCTCCACTCAGCTTTTGCATAACTATCCAGCCATGATTTTAAGTATTCAATTCTACTTGTATGACGTCTTAAAATTCCCTGAAATATAATTATACTGATGGGAATGCAGAAAGATAATTGCTTTTAGAGAAAAGTTTCTCTTTTGTTTCACATTCATCTGGCTTCCATAAACAGAAAGGAGACCTTGAACAGTAGCAATATGCATCCATGTGTCTCTAGCTATTTATTTACAAAGCTAGACCTTGACAAATCTAATTTGTTCAATAAAATTAAAAAGTATGCACAATAATTCATTTAGACAAAAAGGCTTGAAAAGGAACATCACTGGGAGCATGTCTCATCACTGGAAGTGATCAGCTGATTCCTGAAGAATTGGCAGGTGCTCTCCCTTTTGGAAAGCAGTAGCGAGGTAGTACTTAGGAGAGGAAAAAAGTGAGCTAGGAATCGGAGTAGTTCTTTATTCAGACAATAATTATACAAATTAGATCCATGAAAGCCAGAGAATGACTGTGCCTTGAACCCTGTCTGTGTGCATAGAACAATGGAGAAATTAATAATTAAATCTATTACATATGCTCATAACTCAGAACAAAAGATACTTCACTAGCTCAAACAATTCTGCATTTTCATTTGAATAAAGCTTTCATACATTTTTTTCTCATTATATATGTATTATATTTTAAATTTAACAGCTTATTTTGTTGCCTTTATGCCTTGAATTAATAAGGCTACACTTTAATGCACTAATGTTGAATAGCATTAGCATGCTTTACAGTCATTACTTGGTGGGGGCAAAAAAATCCCAAGTTTCCCAGTGGTGAAATCAATTTGCCCATAACTTCCTGTCTCTCATAACCTCTGCTAGCATAGCTTGAAACTTTGTGCTGCTTTTCGTACCAAAAGACTTGTTTATATGTTCTGCCTGTGGCTGGGGCAGGATCTGAAGGTAACACTATTCCATTAAGTTTGCACAAACAGTTCAGGAACAGACTGAAATCTTTTCAGCCAGTTAAAGCAATTAGCAGCCAGATACACCGACCTAATGCTATTTCCTTTGTAAGAAATAATTTAGCCTCAGAAACACAGATGGCTCAGTGAGTTCTGACCCAGAATTATTTTCCTTTGGCCGGGTGGGGGCTGGTGGGGGCGCAGAGCAGGGTGGGGGCTGGAGGACCAGCCAACTTCGCCCCTTCCCAGCTGGAAAGAAGGACTAGCTGCAGCATCTGAATGCCGAGGGTGGAGGGAAGAGGATATGGGGGAGAGAAACCACTGAAAGACTTCAGATGTAAAAATTACTGAGAGTTCCTCCAAAGTCCTCTTCCTAGATGGAGGCTGACTCTGGGCCCTCACAGCCTGCAGCCCACGCAGGCCCTCCGACGGCTGCCAAGTCAAATAACACTAATTGCATTACAGATTGCAAGCAGAATTCGCTGTTCTTTTCAACTAAACCCAAGACTTTCCATTTCCATTTTGTTTGGGGATTTTAAGTGGTGTGCGTATTCCTACCGCCAGCCAGGATAAGGGGTTAGGAAAGGGGTGGCAATCACTCACTCAGAGACCAAAAGCAGATCTGTAAACTTGAGAAACCAGAGAGAGTAGCTGAAGGAGCAGGCTAGAGACTGACAGCTGTGGGAACAGGAGCCTTGGAGGAGGCTGGCTGCCCCCTCACACACCCAACGGGGACGGCTGGACCCCGTGTGGAGAGTGCAGATTCTGCTGTGCCTTGCCACAGCTGCCCACAAACCTCCTGCTCCCCAGCATGGGGTGCCCACACCCACGCTCCCTGTGCAACTATGGGACACAGCAGTGGGGTCATGCTGCGGGGGATACTGAGCCACGGCATAGCCCTCACCCATCCCCCAGAAACAGGAATGTGGGACAGGCAGTGCTGGGGCTGCTCCCTGAGCACCAGTGGGGAAACAACCCATCTCAGGGGGTACACCATGGCTAGTGGTGCTTCCCACAGCAGCACACAGGGGAGTGTCTTTCAGCATCATAGCATAAAATACCCCCACTTCCTCATAACTTTTGGAGTAAATTTTAAAATGTTTAAAAACTTCTGTAGGAAAACCAAATGCCATGCTTAAATTAAAAACTTTACGTCGTCCTATTATTTCCTCAGAAATCTATGACACAGAAATGCATGCATGTGTTCTGTCTCTTTTTGCTTAGCTGCACGTCGCACTCAAAATCCCTAACACTACTCAGTATTAAAGTACTTTGCAATTAATAGGACGGCTCCCATTGTCTGGCAGCCTCCAAGGAGAAATGAACTCAAATTTTTGGAGTGAACAGAAATTCTGACAAACCTTCCCATCAGTCATTTAATATGGGAAGACTCCAGTCCTCTTGAAAACCTCCTCAGGATTGCTCACCCCGCTCCATCAGCTGCAATGCAATACACATTTCGCACTGCAGCATCCCTTTCAGTGGCATTTAAGCTGAACAGAGATGTTAGACTGTCATGCTTATTTAAGCAGAAGGGTTATCACTGTTCCTTCACACAATACTATATAGCTCAAAGGTGCAGTAAGAAGCCCCAGAAATATGCCAAAAAGGTTTGTGAAAATAAACAACGTCAATTTGCTCCTTTAAGTATCATCATGACAAATTTACCGGGAGGCTGGAGAGATAAAATGCAGCACTTTAAATACCTAAACTAATCAATAGAGAGAGCCGAGCATGCAATCCATTTTCTGAGAAGGGCAACGTTTTAAGGTTAATTCTTCATTCATATAAATACAATGCGATGGTCATTATTTAACTTGAAGCAGCCCTTCATTAAACTATAATAATTGGGCTCAATTTAGCACTAAAATGAGTCACCCCAAGCAGCCACCTTCCTGCAAACGCGGGCCGGGCGCGGGAAGGCCGCGTGAGGGCCGCGCTGTGGCGGCGGCGGGGGCGGCGCGCTCGGGCCTGCCCGCTCCTCCGGCGCCATCTCGCGGCCGCCCGGCCAAAGCCGCGGAACGAGCAAGGCCGGGCCGTGCGCCCCCTCCGCACCTCGGTCCGCCCTCAGCACACCAGGGGAGCGGGGCGGTCTGTCCCTGCCGAGCCCCCGGACCCCACAGCCGCCTCCCGCCAGTGGTCCGCA
>VZRF01001110.1:1393973-1457864 GCA_013396875.1 Vireo altiloquus | reverse complement strand
AAGGTTGGAAAGGACCTCTAAGGTCATGGAGTCCAACCTTTCAGCTTAACACTGCCAGGTCCACCATTAAACTATGTCTCTAAGTGCCACACCTGCACATTTTTTGAACACTTCCAGGACTGGTGATTCCACCATTTCAGAGCCTGACCAAGACTGAACTCAGCAGCTACTGGTTTATCTGTCCCCAGATCCAGCTCAGAACGTCATCTGGTGAAAAAAAGCACAAATGAACTTTCTGATTACCAGCCACATCACTGCGACTGTGCGACCACCACCTCCTAACACGGGCAGGGGGGCAGCGAGCAGCCTGCACACACAGCACACAGTGCCCACGGCCTCGTCTCCCCACGCCCACACGATCCCACAGAGGTCCTGCCGCTGCCCCGGCCTTGGGCAGCCGGGTCTAAGTCCCTGTTTGCAGAGAGGGGTCTGAGCAGGGGGGCCAGGGCCGCATCCCACTCAGACACCACCCTCCAGGGCTCTCTGGCAGCACAGGACTTCAGTCATTTGCTGGCTAGATCATTCCATATGTTAGTGCCAACAAAATAAATTTCCTGTCTGACCTTGAGGAAGCCACTGGATTTTGCCATGCCTCATTTTTCCCCTTTATAAACCAGAGCTAAACACTTTTTATAACTGTATAATAGCACTTGAAAAATCCAGTGCTATTCCATTGTGCTCTTCTCTGAATATCCCTCCTTTGGTAACACATTATCTAATTTTTGTTCCCTAATTAACTCAGGTGCTACTCCATCACCCTTTAAATATTGCTTAGAGAAGGAAACAAAGTCTCTGTGACTAAACAAATAAGCATTTTGTAAACCTTTCTCTCAAATACTGCCCACTGGGATCTAAGTGACACTGGGGAGCACTGGTATCATCACCATCTGCTGAGGTGCAGCACGCAAATGGGGACAGATACAACAGATCCTCACAGTCCTGGGACAGACACTGCTCTGGCAGCCCCTGGCACGCCACACCGTCGGTGTTCATGCACAGTCAACTTCACAAGAAGGAAAAGGATTAGCAGCACTTCTGGTCAAAGCAAAGGAGATAGCACGAGTTCAAAATGACTCTCCCGTGACCACACAGGAAATCTGCAGTGAGATGGAGGGTATGACCGGAGACTTGTGACCACAGCTCACACTGGGCACAGCAAGGGACCACTCCTTCAGCTGTGGTGGAAAGGCACACACACATGCTTCTGAGATATGGATATAGAGTGAGCTTAATGCCTTTCCTTGGCATAACCCACCTGCAATGTTGCTGCAACTGGACTAAAAGGTGAATTAGAAGTGAACTCTGTCTCGGCACTTGTATTGGATTTCTTTGCTTTGGACTTCATTTCTCATATGCAGAGTATTACTTAGATCTAGTGAACTGAATTTTAAAAAGAAAATAAATTCTTATGCCTATTAATAAAAATCCCAACAACCCAAACGTGAAACAGGTCTTTTGCCTTTTGTGAGAGTCATCTGCAACACACAGCCATGGAGGGTCTGTCCCCTGTGTGGGCTGTGTGATGGCAGCAGCCAGCAGCAGTTACAGGCAGGAACTGATTTCACTGGTTTCACCAAAGGTAAGTGCATTAGCACAGATCCCTGCCTAAAATGACAGAGAAGTCAGGGCAAACACAGGAGACACACAACATCTTCAACAAGAAGGCCAAACGTGGCAGCAAAGCCGTGGAACTCTGCTGGGCTGGCAGGGCAGGGATTGCTCAGCAGTGGGGTTAATGGCAGCATGTTACCAGTGAGCACCACAGATGTCTTGTGCCCAGGACATAAAGATTCTTCTATCCCCATAAAAATGGAAAAACTTATTTTGAAGGGCAGGGGGGAGGGGAGCAGAGAGACATAGAAAGAAATGGGTTCAAACAAAGTTTTATGAGGAGAGCTGGAGTGCACTCAGGCTGTAAAACAGCCCATGGTAGTGTCAGGCCACCACTGGGCAAAGGTACTTCATGATGGTATATAATCAGGTTTTATGAGAGGGATACCACTGTCAACAGGTGATTGAATAGCTTTTTGCATGATGGACCTTGCCAGGGATCAGCAGGGGGAAAGACAGAGACAGCCATTTACCTTGACATGCTTCTTCCACACAAGCCAAACTAATTGCACACGTCAAAAGGAAAAGGCAACGCATGGCTTTCATCCGCTCCTGATAAGGATCAGATAGGGCTCTTCCTGTCTTCTCCAGCAGCCCTTCGTCCAGCATAGCATGCAGAGGAGGAACAAAATACAGCTTTGAAGGTCAGGTAATGGCCTAATTAAAGCAGAATTCCAACTCCAACGCTGTGGCCCTGCCCTTTTAAAGCACAGTGCTGGGTCAGGCTGTCACTTGTGGTTTAGTGCACTGGTGCTGTTAGCACACCCCTAGTAATATGCTCTTTGGCTTAACGTGGGTCATTTGACAAGGGGGTTTCTAAATAATTGCAGCAAGTGCAAAGATACACATGTTAATTTTAAAGCAGTTACTGCCCTGTGAAGGGTCCCTACCCCCAACCCCGTTGGAGACGGGGAGAGCTTTCACTGGTCGTGAGAGCAGGTCTCCTCAGCAAACCAAAGCACAGAGGGGTAGTCAGGGATGGAGAGGACTCCACAGTGGCCTTTACAACAATGGTTAGGCACAGTTTAAATCTGTTACTTGCTCAGAGTCCCAAAAAAGTGTGCAGAGGTCCTGTAAGTATGGAAAGCCCTAGGAGCATCACTCTCTAAAACAGATGTGATGTTCCAGCCCTCAGCTTGCACAGGCATGTATTTATGGCCCACTGGTATTTCTTTGGAGTGTAAGGGGAGGTAATATTCCTTTTGATTACTGCATTGCTGCATGGCAAGGGCACAGGTGCTCTTGGGCATGTTTTTAGTTAGACATAGGTTTGAACGTATAGCAAAAAATGAAAAGGTTTTTTAGCATGATCTCAATCCAATATCCTCATGCCTTCACTTTGTATGACTAGTCCTTGCTAGGGCAGGGAAAGATGCTTGCTTTCTTTTTCAAAATGAAGTAAAATAACCTCTTTTTACCCTGTTAAATATTAACGGAGTTTGGGCAAGAGGGATGTCGATCTGGGAACAGAAGTGCACAAATTCTATCTAACATGATGCTTTCTGTGTTTCCCCAATTCCTTCCACCAGCTGCATCCTTCACCACAAGGCTAGCTGAAGACAGGGCTCTGAAACACCACTGTTCCCAACAGCTAGAGATGTCCAAAAGGATCAGATCACCTCCTCTGATCTTTTTCTTCTTGTTTTTTGAAAGTGGTTAATATATAGCAGGCAAACAAAGAAGGTAATTGTGATTTTTTTTTTCCTCCAATCACGCAAAACTTCAGAAGCAAGAATCAGACCTGGAGGGAGAAAAGCAGGCGCAATTGCTGCACTGTAATCCCCTAACGCTGCCAGCACAGACAGCTGTTCCAGTTCTGACTCTTTTCCCAATTAGTCAAAGGAGTTAGTTCCAACTTTCAGGAAGAAGTTGTATGTTGTTTTATTTCCCACTTCAGGGCCTAGGATTCATTCTGGAGTCCCAAATAACATCTTGTTCCCTGGTACGGCCAACAACAGCAAGTTTGAGGGATTCATAACTCATGACCAGTGCTGCAAATACAGCACTCCCCTGACATCCACACCTGTTCTTTGACCCTTCATGGTACCTGAAACGTGACAGGCAAGTACAAAAATTAAACTCTATATTAAGACATAAATTATTACTTTATTATATTAAAATGCTAGAGGTTAGTACACATTAATTGGGAACATTAGTCATGCCAAGGTAATAAGTTATATGGGAAGAAGATTAGTGAAAAGACATAGGAGCCTGTGCAGGGCTCAGGAGGTCTGAATTCCTGGCTCCTCCACAATGTTCTTGCCTAGCTGTAGGCAATTCACATATACCAACACCACTGCTATATTTGCAGACACCACACTCTTGTCTTAGGAGTGCATTGAAAAGCCCAATTTTGGTGTTATTCCAGCACAAGTCGGTATCAAAACAGCTCATCAGGCAGACCCACCAGCTCTAGGCCTCATCCCTCCAAACTGTTACCATTTGCTGTAGCTGGCAGCAGCAGAGAGGGGAATCCAGTGAGCCATTCCCTCCCGGGCACAGGGCTGCCCTGCCAAGGCACCAGCTGGCCACACTGTAGCTGGGCGAGCAGTGAGGCTGCACACAGGCAGCAGCAGGGTCAGAAGATGCAACTTCTCAAGACAGGTAAACATCAGCAGTGTTTCAGTGCCTTACTTCTTACACAGGACAGCAGTGCCAGATGTTCTATGCAAAACATTGTAAAGGATAAGGGGACTTTATTCGATACTATCCAGTAATTAATTAGATATTCTGGCAGCCACATGGCAACACCTCTTACCAACATAGGCTTCCTTTGGATCTGCAGCACCATTGCTTTATGCACCAATAAAAACATTTCTGTGCAATTGTACTAACACAGCTCTTTTAACTTAGTGATCTACAAAGAATAAGCATCTATACTGCCCCAAAATTAATAGAGAAATTGCTTACCTGATGGAGGGGCTTTTCTCTGCTGGATAGATGATGATGACAACAGGTGGCCAGAGATGAGTAGAAATACTAGATGTGCAAGATGCAGCAATTCACCTCTGGCATCTGTGTGTCTACTTGCTTTGCACGTGCAGGGTGAAACATCTGTCTCTGATGAGTAACTGTGGGGAGGTTACTTAAACTTCTCAGTTATGCTCTGTCATCTGAGAGACTGGAAAATCATAATTCCTAAAACCTGACACCAATATCCCACAACTAACCTTTCTCCTGCCTTTCAATAGACAAATCTTTGCCCAGCAGTCAGTTTTTACCATCTCTTGGATATTCTTCACAGAAATTTGAGACATCAACAAATGCAAATGAATCTCATTATTTGATGCATTTATTGAGAGTTGATGCATCAGCAGAAGAAGTCTAGAAACCAATCTGCAGGACCCTAAAAGACACTCCTAATCTGAAGGGACATTCAGAGAGTGGAATCCTATCACTTTTGAAGTTATGTGGGTAAGGATTTGTACCAGCTTTAGGCAGGGTAAAAATTTGGCTTTGTTTTTAATTTAGATTGCTTAAACTTTTTTTTTCTCAAAAATCCTTTAAGAGTCTGTTGATGGCCTGTTTTTTGTGGTGGCAACATCCTGTGAAAACCAGCTATTTATTCTTTGAGGGTTCCCCCTGCCCCCATCTGATTAGGAAAGAACAGCAGTATGGGGTTTTTTTGATTTATATGGAAAGAGGAAACCACCCTGGGCAAAAAAGTCGAAGTCAGCAGAAGCAGCACTTCATCTTCAAAGACTTAGACACAAGGCACCCAAATGATTAATGTTTCTAACTCACATTTTTCTTGCAGATGTGATTACAGAAGAGAATATGAACAGGAAACTATTAAAAAAAAGTTGTTAGAAATGTATATATGTATTTTCATAACAAGGCATGAAACAACAGAAAAAAATTTTCTGGGTGGTTTTAAAAGAATAAAGTCAACAATTACAAACTCAGATGCCAAAGTGTTGCGTGTTAATACCTTGGCACAAAACTAGATATTCTGCTTTTGTAGAAAGTTACTTGGTCAACCTGAAAAAAACCAACCCATGAAAACTTTACTACATAACTACATATTAACTAACATAAATAGCTAAATTCAGGCTCCACACTTGAAAAATTGACAAATACCGTCAAATACCACAACACTTAGTTTGCATTGCTTTTAGCTATGGAATATCACGGACTTAAAGAAATTTTAGAACATCAGGTATGGCTATGGTACCCAGGTCCCCATATCCTAGTCTTCTGCAGAATCTTCGGAACTAGACAGGAAGACTTACAGTTTTCAGTCATTATTTCAATTTGGATAAACAAAATGAGATTGGCATGGGGGAGCATCTATCAGTTCAGCTACAGAAAAAAAAAGCACATTCTTTTGGATTTTGAACACATCTTTTCATGCACATGATAAAGGACAAGGAGTTTAAATTACAACACACAAACCAGACGTGAAATGATGAAATTAATTTGAACAATCATTTGTGAACATCTACGATAAACCATTATGACATCAGAGTTTCTCCCTCCTCTCTCAGTCACAAGGTACATGACTGCCTTGGAAAACACTGTTGTCAAAGGAGCAACAAGCTTTAACATCGGGATCTTGCATTGCAGAAAGCTTTTTTAAACTTGTTTCCTAGGTACTGAAACTAAGTACAGCCCCAGCTGTACTCAGATGCTGAGAGACACAAAGAAGCTGGGTTTTGAAAGTGCATTCATGCATCTGCCTGTGCCTCTGACTACTTACAAGGTTTTCAACCTTGTCTTCAAAAGCTGCCTTTGGCCTTGTAATTCACTCTTCATTTTTCTCTTCATTCCTCGATGGGTGAGCTGGGGGGGAGGCAGTATAGAACCAAAGATACATGTAAGCTTACTGCAAAGCTTTGCTTAATAAAACATGTTGATTGCAGCCTGATTCTCATCTTGTCAGGTACTTTTCCTGCACAAAAGTTAGAAAAAGAAAAAATATTCCCCCCCAAGTTAAATATCCTTGCCAGATAGATGGGGTACATGTACCCACACTGTTGTATGCAGTGTCAGCAGCACACACGAGCTCATTCAGCACAACACGCGAGCGCAGTGTCCCCCCCTGCCACAGGACAGGGACCTCCAGTGCCACCAGCTCTCAAAAGTGACCCTGAGTAAACACCAAGTTTGATAAACTCCACACTGGAGCGTGATCTCATGTCCTGCAACAATACCTGCAAGATAAGACTTGTTTTTTGGAAGGCTTGTGAAGGAACAAAAACTAGCACACTATCTCACAGAGCCAGCTGAGAAAAGGGAGAGACAACACAGATGTCATACACTCATACATCTTTTTCCATACACTTGGGGCATTTAAAAGTAAAAGGACACTGACAAAGAATGGTTGCTGGTGTGGGGAAGCCACTGACATGTTCCTGTTTTGCTCTGTTTTAAGGAGAAAACTCCCTGTCTTAATAAAAAAAAAAAACAACTTGAAAACCTCGTTGAAAAGTTTTGTGGAAAACATTTACAGCAATTTTTGCTGAAAGTAAAACTCAGGTTCCCAACCATCTCTCTGAGGCAGCCTTTAGTATTAACAGGCATCCGGTTGGAATCTGCCTGAAACAGTGAACTTGTTCTGAATGGACAAAAATAAAAGTGCATAATTTTTGCTCCACATAATGTGAATATTAAGATGCTTTCTCCCCGACTTTATGGATTTGACTTCTATGATGCAATTATTATTTTACCTTCAAGAAGCAAAGACCTCAAATGCAGAGCACACGAGCCTCCCAGACAATGTAATTTGTGTTTCCAGATCTATAGCTTAGTTGTATGTAGTACTGGAGCAAAGTGTGGGAAGTAGGTATTTGTTCTGGGGTTATAAATAGGCAGCATTTCATTTGGTGGTGTACAGGCCTTTCTTATAATAGCAGCAGCCTTGATGGCTCAGCTTTGAGTTCATTAATTCAGTCAAGAGAAGGCACTGAAGATCCAAAGCAGATAATTAGGCCAGAGATACCCATCATAGCTGTTAATTTAAGCTATTACTGCAATATATAGTGGTTTATATTTCTGCCTGTACTTTCCTCTGTTCTTTACAGACTGTCTTCACAGATATAAATACAGCCCTCCTCCCATATCGACTGCTTTACATCATGTTTGCCCATATTTACATCCATTGTTACACACTGCTGTGAGGCAGTCTTGACAAAGCCAGCCTGTAACTGCACAAGTCTCTAGCACTTAAGCATTCTTTCTCCTCTTGCCAATTCTCGAAGTCATGCAACATTTTAAAAGTTATTAAATTCTAAATAAAGAAGATTAAGGATTCCAAGTTCTATTCTGTGCTAAAAACAGCAATCAATAATTGTCAAGACTATAATAGTGCCTTTAGGCCCTCTAGGCCATTATTCTCTACACTAGTTTTTCTCTTTTTTTGGTAAAGATACAGTTTATAATATTTTCCAGTAACTGCTGCATCAAACTCAGAGTTCTGACAGAGTTAGAGCATTCAAGTTATCATACCAAATTAGGTATGTTTCTCTTTCAAAATAGAACAAGGTTTTTCGTCATTAATATTGAAGCTATGTTTGAAATAACACATGCATGTATACAGCACAGTAGTGAATAATTTCTTAAAACATCAGAGGAATGGCTGCTGGTGTGGGGAACATACTTGAACTATAATCACAATTCCCATGAATCACCATTTTAACCTATTTTGTTCCCAGATTTTAATTTTTTTTCAATTGGAAGATTATTCTCCGTGCAATTATTTTGACAGTCATATTTATTAAGAGACGTTAATGTCTGTGTGTAGCAAATGTGAGAATGGATTCAGCATCAGCCTTGCAAGTGTGCAGAAAATGGGCAGAGAATGTTTATCACAGTATTTTCCATTTTTATGAGGATGCAGTTGGTTATTATGACAAGGTCAAAGGTCTCAAAGCCTTCATTTTTCGGCCACAGGTGTTCTTTGTAGAGGTTTTTTTAATAAAGAGTATTATTAGTCCTTTAAATTAGCTCTTATTGAAAGTTACCACATCTGCGTTATGTGGTAATGAAGCTGGGGGAGGAGGTCATAGCAGGGGACTTGTGCTTGAAGAAAACATCTGGGCATTGCTTTGACATTCACTAGCAACTTTTTTTATTTTATTAAAAAGTAAGGAAATTATACTGAAATCAATTGCAAGACATAAACAATAAATAAAATTAAAATACAGGATCTGAGAAAAAATAAAATTTGTTGGAACAAAAACTACCTTTTCCTTCTCATGCTCCCCCTCCCATGAATTCCAACTGCTGACATTAATTACCTGTGCAAATGGCAGCATCAGTTAAAAAACAGTTCAACCAGTACTTACCACATACACTACAGTCATTCCCTCTTTCTGAGGAGGAGCTACTGTCATTTTAAATAAAGCTTTTTATTGTATTGCAACTTTTTTTGGCTGTCATTTTACTTATTACATCATTTCAAAGACAGGTACTGTGACCTTAGGAAGTTCTGGACCTTTATATAGGCATTTTTCCCCTCCACTTCCCCCAGCTGATATAGGCAGAGAGACTGTTTCCTGTGCAGACCTACACCTATTACTCCCATTCACAGGAGTGAGAAAAATTCTATTTTCATCAAAAGGGGGATTTAAAAACCATCAAGATCCCCAAGTGGTAGTTGCTGAGTAATTGCATGATGGTTCTTAATTGTCAAAGCTGATAGCTACATATTAGGAACTACTGCATTGAGAAACTTGGCAGGGTCAGATGATGTTCAGCTCCACAGCACACAGGGATGTTTATAGGGCAGTGGTTATAGTATGCCTCAGAAATCCAGAACAGCATTATACCCACGCTCACTATATTTTCTTGTTCTAAGTCCTTGCTTACAAATGCAAATAACATTTCTAATCTACTCAGGTTCTTACACCACTCTCAGCACTGCAGTAACTGAGGGTGTTCCTGTACCACAGCAATCAGCTGGTCATTTGTTCCCTCAGGCAGGGAAGCACAAATGTATCCATCTACTGTTTTAATGCCAGTTTTCTGTTCTTACAAATCTTGGCTTTAATATTAAGAACTTTTCATTGATGCTTTCAGCACAGTGTATACCCTCTGCAAACTTAAAACATATCTGGTCATGAAGCCCATTCAAGGGCCTATATTTGGTTATAGCTGTATGAAATTATTGCAGACGAGCTACACTCCAGCTTGTCTCTCCCCTCCAAAATCACAATAGCTGCCAATAAAGTTCACAATACTGTATAACAACATGTTCCAGAAAAAAAAGCATTCAATGTGAATGTGACATGCAAATATTAAGACAGGACACCAGACTTCTTTTCTTTCCCCTTCCCAGTGGGTGTTTTATTTTATAGCATTTGCATTAGGTAATCAACTGAAACACTTAATCAACAGAAAGCTGGCAGCACAGTGAGGAAAAATGGAGATTATTTCTCAAACAGCTGTGACAAAATGGTTTCATGTTGGAATCGTATTGCACGAACAAATCAATTTATGGAGGGTGAGTGGGAGCAAGCATCTTCAACATGGATTGTGAGGAAAAAAGGCACTATTTAGCTGTGTGTGTGTTTAAAAACAAAAAGATCATGAAGCACAATCCATGTTTTTCAAGATTACATTCAGTACTGCTTTAGAAATGCTCAAAAACCTGTCTCTTTTGCAGAAGCTATGGAAAGCTGCTGATGTAAATATCAGACAGTACAAGTGTACGAACATTTAGAATTATGCTCCAGAAAAGTCTCAGGAAGAGGGCTCTTTCTATAAATACTGCTGCAAAGGTTACACAGTTGCATAGGCTTACAGTAAAGGAAGCATCCATCCAACTAAGCAGCCTTAAACTTTCTTGAAGTTTAAACTCTAGTAGTCATAAAAGATGCTCTAATTTTGAAGAGCTAAATTGGCAGTGCACTTGGATCAGGCTTTTCCATCAACTGCTTAAGCAGCACAGTTCAGACAGTATCATCCACATACCTTTTTGTCATATATACCTTTAGCCAGGTAAGCTTAATGGAGAATTTTAACAGAAGTGTAAAAGAAAATAACCGAATTTTTCCTGATATAAGATAGAACTGCTCTGAGACCATCAATAAGCAATAGTTTATTCCTGTAATGTAAAATCAGCTAGGTATCCTCAGAAAAAACTAAATACCCAGAAAAGGCATTTCAAATGACCAGGACGGGCTGGTTCTCCGTCTCCTATTTTGTATAGCTATTAATTTTCATGTCTATTTGAAAATGAAGCCGTGATCAGCATACCAATAATAGAGAGACTGCTGGAAAATCCACCCAGAACAAGTAGGAATGTGCACAGAAGACATTCTGCACCCTAGCTTTGGGTCTGCTTATAGATGCACTAACAAAATACAAGTGAAATTCTTGTTGCACAGCTGCAGAATTATTAAGGGAAGGAGGTAAAACCACTGTTGCTCTCCTGTGAGCACTGCCCAGCGTACCACAAGTGCCCCAGGCTTGCTGTGGGTACAGCTGTGTAGCCACCAGCAAAGCAGGGCCTTGCGCCTCGTGCTGGCATCAAGAGTTTCAACAGGGCTAGAGTTTTGCACAAAATGTGGGCAGTTTTGTACCGCAAGTACAGAACAGCATAACAAAATCTACTCTCAATTATATGGAGATAAATGAGCATTTCAGCACCTTTCAAATGAACTTAGCCCTGCAAAAAGCCAACCTCACTCCTCTACAGAGAGTACAGTGACTTCAGTTACAAGATCTGTGTTCAGGAGGCTGCATAGTAGTCTACTGTTCATACAACCTGCAAAAACAAAATTTCACGTATTGCTGCTTTCCTCTATGAGTCATTAAGGGAAAATACATGAGATAAATCATATTTTATACTTAAATAATATTTTTAATGGCAAAATATTTTTAATGGCAACAACTTGGATTGTTTCTATTTCCAAACAGAAGACAAATAAAACAGGTTATTAAAAATCTGTAAAGCTCCTTTTCCTAAATGTCTTTGAGGAAATCCAAGTTTGATAGATCTAAATTCAAATTATTCTAAGTTCTCAGTTGCCTTTAATGGTTGCACTAGATATAAAAGTAGACAGTCTTCTGTGTTCTACAGATGATCACATTTTCTGACTACATCTGGAATGAGTACTGAGAAATGCTAGCATTTCTCAGAAATATTCCTAAAATTCTTGTTTGTCTCAAGCTTAACAGTTCACAGCAAAGAACAGGAAGTAATATCTGATTAAATAAAATGTGTTATCTTACATGATCTATGAAAAATATATTGCTCTTTTAAAAGTAAAAAAAAATTGCATTGTTCAATTGGTTTTGTTATTGAAGACTCATAATTAAGAAATTCCAAATCCTGGAAGGAAAAAAAAAGAAACATAACTTTTAAAATCGCTTACAGAATAGAAGGAGTTTCTGTAGACCCTACTGAAATCAGTAGAAGTTTTGTCTATTGTTTTGTTGTCAATAGAGAAGTATTTTTCTACATACCTATTTCATTACTTAGATGAGTATTTTATATTTTCACTTAGCAAGCTCTTCAGCTCCCTTAGAGGTGCCCTTCTGAAAATTCTGAAGGAGATGCAAGAAGGTAAACTAATCTGAATTATTCTTAAGGAAAACAACATGGTAAAAAAAAAAAAATCTAACATAAAACGATCACCGAGCGGGAATCTTTCCTGGGATTATAAATATTCATTTTATTAAAAAAAATAAAAGTGACTGCTTTTCAATGAAAACTTTTAGATCTCCATTAACTACTTTTTGTGTGTGACTCTTCAGTTCCTTTCATTAGCTAGGAAACATGTCTTCATGTGTGACCTAATACATCCCATATCCAAACATGTTGGCATTATTATTGATGTCAACAGACAAGAGCTAGAACAGGAAGTCTTATGCATGGTTCATGCTACATAAATGGTAACTTATGAGAAGGAACTTCCCTGATTATTTAAGAAGAACAAAGAGAGATCTATTTTTAAAATCAGAAGGGAAAAATCTAAGAAAACAAAGAAACTGTAAGATGTACTTGATAGTCTCTCGTTATCCTCTCTGTAATTGGGCTGTTGCTTTTGGCTGCAGACATCCAGTTCACAGACCATTTTCCATTTCCTTTGTTTTCATTACAAGAACAAGCTGGTTAAAGAAATTCCACTCGGTAATTTTAAACTAAGCCTTCAGCATCATACCTTAGGAATTTAAACCTTTCCCACCATTCCTTTCTTTGTCTCCTCAGTGCCTTCCCAATCAAATCCCGTGAAAAGCACTTTTAAGAAAAGGCAGGTGTAAGCTGTGTAAATACTCATTTCTTTAAAAAATTCAATAGGAAAAATTCTTGCAGTGCTCCACGGCCATTTGCTATAATGCAGTGGCCCCAAACATCTGTTCTCAAATTTCAATTTACTTCATCTACCAGGTGTTTCACATTGTTAATAATGGCAACTCACAAATTTACAACAGTCGCATAAGGCAGTTACATAAATACAATTATGTTAATCAAGTTCACTGCATCTTTCTCAACCAGATTGCACATGACACTTTTCTTCTTGTTCTCTTACCCTACTAAAAGGATGAAGACTACATTTCTGTAAAGAGAAACCCTGGACAACGTTCTGGTATTGAAGTCAGAGCGGTCACTGAAGTGTGTTTCAGCAATGTCCAACAGTTAACTCAACCAGGAAGTAATGTGATGTTTTTCACTTGACACATAACCGAACCAGTGCAAAAACCCACTTTAAACTAGTTACTTTTAAACCTTTTGGTCCAAATACATAAAATAAGCAGTATTTACAGCATTTTACTCCTCTTGTAAATGCAATGCTTTAAAACACGTTATAAAGCACCTCAGTAAAAATATTCTACAGATAAAAGTATTGAAGTAGTAGGAAAACCCTAACCATACCACAGCTCACTAATAGAGTCATAATATGGATTCACCAATACCTCAGTTTACAATTATTACAAAGAATCCATGGAGAAACTTACTGAATTTACGATTTTTATACCACTGTGTAAGGATCAACTAGAACTGCAGACAATACCAAATTTCTCTGTCATTTTCCCAACCTCAGTCAGTGGTGGTGGTGATTAAAAAAAAACAAAATAAAAACCCCACTGCTCTGATTCTTTAACTTTTTACAATATTCATGTGAAAATGACATTTTAACACTAATGAGTAGTTGTAATTTTTTAATAAAACCACATATATAAATATGGGCAATTCCAGCAGCAGCAGCATTTCTCAGCAGAACATGATTAATAATCCCAATTAATATCATGTGACATGATTCACAAAAACAAAGCACAGATGTCAACCAGTTATTAGGACTACTCACACTGTATACAACCAAAATTTCAATGTTGAAAGCTGGGGAAAACTATTTCCTCTTCACAGAAGTATAAATGAAAATAAATTGCTCTGAAAATTAAAGAGAGCATCAACAAAAGTGGTTTTTTGATTGTTTATATTTTCAAACAGAACTGCCGTGTGTTAATTGCTCCGAATTACAGTGTAGATTTCTTCAGGTTAAGGGTATTGACTCCCACTGAAAGTATTAGTTAGATAAAAGAAATGAAGCCTTTGCTTCTGGATTACCAACACAGCTATATCCAAAGCCCTCGAGGTGATCCACAACCCACTTTTCTCATATAAAGAAATGTCTTGGAGGTCTACAAGCAATCTAGTTTCCATGGCTGAGGACTAAGATGATGATGTGACCAAAGATGTCCATAAATCTAACAGTATAGTGTTCTTAGTTTGATTTAGGATAAATCTTTTCATAGAAAAAGTTTTGAGCCAGAATATACAATTCTCCATCTTTTTCCCGAACTGCATGTGCTCTGACAAACTGAAATTGCTCCAGTGCAAATTCATAGAACTCATTCTCCATTTTCCAGATTTCAGACTGTTGTAGCTTGGCAATTGTTTCTTTTGTGGGAAGTTTTTTCTCAGTTGTTTTCCTAAGATGCGACTTCTTTCCTAAATGCAAAATGAAAGCAATAACTTCACTTTCAAGTTCACATGCTCAAAAAATGTTTACAGTCCTTTTATTTGCAGAGTTTTTATAATCTCAGTGTGTTGATAAACTGCATTAGAAGGGACAGGTTTTAATCCAAAATTTATTAATACAACATGCAGAGCTGGAGAACTGCAGCCTCTTTCACTAAATGTTTACAAAATTTGCATCCATTCTTTCAATCCTTCCTCTTTGCTCTAATAAACCCAGTGAATGAACATTCATTTAAGGAATAAGATTACTCCACATAATCTACCTGGAGCAAAACTGGTCTTTCAAAATTAATTATTTAGATGTCAATCTGGTATCAAATGTTAAGATTTTTAGAAACTGTAGGAGATTCTTCTTTCATAGAATCATAGAAACATTTAGGTTTGAAAAGACATTTAAGGTCATCGAGTCCAACCACAAACCTAATATTGCCAAGTCTCACTAAGTCATGTCCCCAAGTGCCACACCTACACACCTTTTAAACACCTCCACCAGTTTTAAACATCTTTCAAATACCTCCAGGGAAGGTTATCTTCAACTCAAGACTATCAAAAATGGCCCTGCTCTGCCGTAGCTCTCTGTAGCTCTCCATAAAAGAGAAAAAAAATCTTGTTTTCATGTAATTTCAGTTGTCTGTTTCTAATCAAAATATAATCTCTATTATTAGAGATTATAATTGCATTTAAACCATTATTATACTCTGATCTAAATAGAATACTATGGTCTTTATCATAAATGATACATAAGCAACATCCCTATTGCAGTTTCTGAGACAAACATGACCAAAATGATGACCAGATTTTCCCCAAGGAGTGCTGCCTATTGCTTTGTAATTAATTTGTTAATACTACATATCTAGGCTCTGTACCTCAGATTCTTTTCTCCCTCTATTTGTAGATAGAAGCCCTGCTAAGATAGATCTTGTCTTCCTCTATTTTGCATGGCCTGCTCCTACAAACTGAGCTACTAGTTGTTACATCTTACTAGGAGCCCAGGAAGATAACATCTACTTGGGTCTCTGCATCCCTCAGGCTCTATTGCTCAGCCAACCAGGCTGCATCAAGCACAGTTAATTCCAGCAGGGCTTCTGAGGAAATGAAAATCTGCCACATCAGCCACTTTACAAAACTGAAGCCACTGCAAAACCTTAAAAAAAAGTTCTGTTATAAACACATCACAATGTTACATGCAGTATACCTATACACCTACCTTTACCCCAACCTTAAATATTTACAATTTGTGCAAGGCAGAAAGATACTACTGGGAGTAGCCCCTCCCATCCTGCCCCCACCCCCCCCCCCCCCCAAAAAAAAAAAAAAAAAGAGAAAAGAGAAAGAAAGTACTGGGAAACTTTGAAAAGGAGTTTCTGTAGGAGCATCATCCAGCTGAGAGGCAAACCTGGCAGAGACTCAAAACTATTCATCTAAATCCAAAGAATTCACATGAAAATGGAAATAACAGGATGAAAAAATCTATTGAATCCATGGAAATTCTATTTAAATACCTGTTCGGTACAGTTCTGTGGCACCCCTGAAGAACCGGGGCAAAGCTGCCTCCAATAACATGATAAAGTCTTCAAGCTCTTCAGTAACTCCCACTAGGAAGTATTCATTAATCAGATTGTATTTGGCTTGTTCCAAAGCCCATCTGCTTCCCACATTCCTAAAATGACAGAGAACAATTACAGCAAGTCCTGATGTCAGCCAACAGTCCTTGGTCCCTAGATGGAGATTACTTCACAACAGGACATTTGTATAGGAAAGGCAAGACTCATTCCAAGTTACAACAATTCCTAACTTCATTTCCCTTTCCAGTTTCTCTCATCTGTGTTCTTACCTAAAAATATTACTCCTCTATTTATGAAAGAGTCTCAACAAAAATATCCGATGTGTGTATATGCTTAATGCTTCTATTCATGCAATTTTTCAAGGATTTACATTGTCTCCATACTAATACTCTGTCTCCACTTTCACATTAGATACCAGAAATCTGGCAAGAAGACATCTTCCCTTTTGCATCTTCTTTCTTTCTCTGCTTCTCCACGTGGCCAGACAGTAGATAGTTTTGACCATCAGGCACTCAGAGGAGCTCCCAAGTGGCCATTTACTTTGCTTGTGTTTGAATGAACAACACCTTTGAGAAATAATTGCCCTTGATATCACACAGAATCTTTCAAATAATCTATGGGGTTTTTTGGGTGGTTTTTTTGCTAAGGAGTTTTTTTTAAGTCTGTGCCATTATTATAAAACATGTTTCATTGACAGATGGACACTATTTGCCTTTGTTTCAGTTTCTGCTAAGTAGCATTGACTACTGGATATCTTGTGAAGTTTTAAGAAGATAAATTTATCCCAGTCTCAGTTATTGTGTACTTCCCAGGAACTTTAGAAGTTTGAACTAAAATATCTCCATTCCAAAAACATGATACTGTAGTCTGACATAAGAGAAAAATGTCAAGACTCTAAATCTGCAAAAATGATTTTTAAAATTGAAAACATATGTTTTCCCTTATAGCACTGCTGATACAATACTGTAATGTATTGCTAGTTTAAAGAATTGCAAAACTGTTTCAGTAAATCCATCTTCTACAGAAAACACATCACTCAAGTATCCACTGCTTCACTCTGTCCAGTCCCTCACACTTTTATCAACTGGGCTACATATTAAAATTCATTAAAGTTTAGATTTAGCACTGATGTACTTGACTAACAAGCTACATTTATCTCCCTACCAGCATTCCGAGCTGTGGCCACAGAAGAATGGAATTTGAAGCCAAAGTTTCTCTGGAGCACAGTCAGAACCTCCAGCTGCCACGCATTCATCAAAGGTCTGGAACAAATACAAAATTGAGCTGAACTTTAAAATCTCATATATGTATCAAGCATCTCAAACTGGTTAGTTGTTAAATGCAGTGGGGACAGAAAAGCACATATATGATGTTAAAGAAATATTTTTTCAAGCCTTGCTTTCACAGTGTTATTAGAATAACCCATTGTCTCAATTAAACAGTACTTGCCCAGTCTTTTATGGTTACAACAAATGAACAATTGATGGTACCTGGTACACTGATATACCTTTGATATAACCTTAGCAAAGGCTATTTGTCAAAACTAACAAAAATAGTCAGTAAGTGTTGGTATAATTGTTTTTTCCTACAAAGGAAGTCACTAAAGATACAGCATCAAATGCCATCAGGAATTGTGTGATCCTTCAACAGCTGGATCTTTACAACAGAACATTGTGCATTTTTTGTTTTAGATTAAACAAGAATTTATTATATTTTAATTATGACAAATAACTTCCATTTCAGAGGCTAATTTTGTTTTGGCAATCAGAAGAACTGAAAGGAACATAACAGAACATTCCATACAATATTGCTCTCTACGTGGCTATACAGCTATAGTAACAGAGTTTCAACTGCAGTAACACAGTTACAATTGGAACTCCATTAGCACTAAAAGTAAATTGTATATGCTTTACTGTGTCACCATAAAGTAAGTATTCATGATATTTCTAATCAAGATATAAGGCCTGTATCTAGGATAGATTAAAAAAACAGATCACACAGACAACTTTTTAGACTGTGTCTTCTCTATAATTACAAGTTTCTGTTCAAAGCAACTATGTAAAAACAAATTTGTGTAATTATTTAGGGTTAAGAACAAGGACAACATCATTTGCTTCTATTATGAGGTGAAGTTCATAAGATAATCTGAAAAAATTATTGATACTATGCCAAAGCAGGGAGTAAGGCTGTGGTGCCTTGGTTCACACTGAACTCTGAGTTTAGAATAGCTTGTACATGTCACACATCATAGATAAAAATGCAGCTTAACTAGGAAAACAAGACATTGGTATGCTTTCCCTAGCACAGTTCTCTAGGGAAATTCTGCACCAATCTATTGTTAAATGCACCTCCTAAATTATGAATGTTTATACTAAAAATGAACTGGCATCTGTGCAAAGAAAGATTTCTTTGCTTATACCTGCAGGTTATTTTACAGTTAATAAGCAAAAGGAAGCAAGCCGTTTTCTAAGTAAGTTGAAATAGGACAGACTTCCTTCCACACTTCCTCTCATGTACCTAGCTTGACTGCTCCATCCAGAGACTTTATTGTAAGAAACCCCTGCCTCTACAGACTGCATTTGGAGCCAAGCTATCTATTACTGGAAGCACACAGACACAGAAAAAAAATCTAAGAATTCTTCCATATAAATGCCGTGGTATGGACTAGGAGGGGATGAGAGTGTAAACTATGTTGAGATTCCTTTCCACTAATGAAGGAACATTTGACTTCTACTAGAAGCAATTTTGACCTTCCCTGCTTTTCATTTGAAGAGCTTTAAGTGAATCTACTGGAACACATATTAGTGTTACATACATAGAATAAATAAATACATACATAGAATAAAGACACTGCAATTGGCTCAATCAATTTTTGCACTTACTGAATTTTATAATGAAAGTATGCAACACTTAGATCACCTATACAGGTATAGTTCCCCAGAGACACTTTGGCAAAATAGTACTACCTGATTTAGACGAAAGATTTAAACGAAAGTTTGATATAGCAAATCAATTTCAAATGAACCTGAGATGCTTACAGGACATGTTAAATCTGTGTAACAACAACTAAGTCTCAGACCTAAATAAAGTGGTATCATAGTAACAAAATGAAAAAAGCATCTTCAAAAAAACCCCATAAAATTAATAATGCAATGCATTGCGAGCATTATAAACAGGAATGCATTTGACCTTCTTTCCAGCAATTCAAAGCTTACAATGCAGCCTCCCAAGCAGCAACACTAAGGATTTTTGGCATAATATTTCCCAGTGACTACCTAACAAGTTTGTTAGGATTATAATTCAAAAATAAAACAAATACTGTTAAATTTCACTCTTTTTAGTAAGTTTTATGTTCTATAAACAGCTAAGACTTGGCAGCATGCTCAACTTTTCAAGTGACTGATCTCCGTCAGGAAAGAGGAAGACAGTAGGCAACAAAAGATGAGATCCTATTTCTCTTTTTAAAAATGCTTTTATGATATCATATCACCAATTTATCCGTTTAGCCAGTTCTATAAAGACAATTTTTAAGCTTAATTTCAATTTATTCTTGAAGCTTTCCTCTTCCAATGCTGCTATGCTGCAGGATACTTGGACAAACTGAAACACAGTAGCTGAAGATGGCGCTAAACCCTAAATAACAGAGGAGCAGTTAGTTCCCAACCGAAAATAAAAGAGGAATGGTTTGCTCCCAATATTTATAAAGCAGTATTTGGATGGGGGCAGCACACAAAATGATTACTCGTGTTTTTTAGTTGTTACAGTGTTTATAAACTAAGCTGTATTTAGTGTGAGTTTGCTTCTTTTTTCAATGTCTCTTGTTACTCACACAGCAGGACACTGAATTGTCAGCATTATAGAAAAACAGCATCAGCTTAAGAAAATCTGTATAAAGTGTTTGGCTCTGTAAAGTACAAAAACTCATTACATTTTATAGGATTCCACACTGTTCTAGCTGCAGTTTTATAAACTATACTCATATACTTAATACCCTACTTTTCTTCCTGATTTAAGAAGAATCCAAAGCAACATGCCCAAAAAATGTCATACTGCAAACCATGACAGGGATGTATAGATTCTTTCTGGAACAAATATATTATGAAGCCTGAATGATGTTGCCATTCTGAAACTGTATTTGTAGTCAATATTTGAATGTGCTAACCTGAACTTATACATAAAACCACCTAAGAAGCAAGGAGGAAATACAGAAATTTATGTATCATACTCCACAGCAAAAAGACATTGCAACGTTTCAATTTTTAAAGAATAAAATATTGGGTTGCTAATTATACGAAAATAAACAATAAAGCCAAAGCAACAGCAGTTCTACTGCTTTTGATGAAAAAAATTGTGTCTCAGTCTTCAAGAAGAAGAGATGTAGCTTCTAGAAGAAGAGATGTTCCTTCTAACATAGGAAGAATAGCTTAATTTGATAATTAGAAGTCTGGATGCCTAAAAACAACTTTTTAAAAGATTTTTTTTTTTAATAAAATTGCAACATATAGTGAATTTATAAGGGTGTGAAGAACCTACTTAATGCCATGCTCTGCTCCAGTGTGGACAGGAAATGGAGAATACAACTTACAAAGCCATCATTATCACCAAGGTTGATAAAAGAACAATTCAGTTTTCATCAAGACACTTTTAAAATTGTTTTCACATTAATTTTAGTAAGTACAGCATATGAGCAGGTGTACTTTACCTTTTTATCCCCCTGTTTTCGCCTCCGTAGCCCTGGTCTGTAGTCATCTCCAAAGCGCAGAAAGTAATAATAAGAAACTAGGCGTTCTATAGGATCTCTTATGACATTTATGTAAATGGGTTTCTTTTTAACACCAAATCTAAAGTAAAAGAGGAAAAATTATCTCTCAAAGGACAAATCAAAGCTTCTCATCTAATATGTAAAAGCCTGTCTTTATTGCTACAACTGAAATCTATACCCAGAATACATAATACTGAGAGGAAGTTTAATGATCACTTCATCCTCATATCCAGCGTATTACATGCATGTGAAAGTAAGCTTAGTTTCAGTTTGCCTAGGATTACGATTTTAAGGGCTTATTATTAAAGAAACTAACAAATCAGACATATTGTCATACAAATAGATACTAAAAATGTTTACACAACCATCCTTACTCTAGAAATGCCTTAACTAGTTTAGCAGCTACATTCATGTTTATAATAAGTACAAGGAAGTTTGATATTGAGTTCCTGCTCTTGAGAACTGGCCTTGCAATGCTATGAGTGGTTTTCCTGGCAGGTCTCCAGTTGTCAGAGACATTAACTGTAACAAGAGGAAGACAGAGCTCAGAGCCCATCCACTGCCTGGGTTGAATGCAGATGGCTATGCTTATTAAATATAAGTCTAAGATAGTATCTGTAACCATATTAACTTCTCTATCTAAAGATATTAAATTTTTCTTTAGAATTTACCCTGAGCAAATTTTGATGTACTGCAGTACAAACAGAAGCCTGATGAAATGAGGCAGTAAGCTCATGCAACACAGGAGAAAGATTTAAATCACCCAACTGTTTTGCACAAATGCTACCTTTCGGTGATCCACATTCAAGTCAGCTTTTACAATACATTTCTCAGTTTTATTTTCTCTTCCATTTGAGACATCCTGTGGCAAATAATTATGGTATCCAAATATTAAAGAGTTTATATGACAATGGAAATTGCAAGTGTGTCAAGTGCCCTGACGTAATGCTAAAAGCTGGAAAAAAAAGTTCTGTTCCTATGCAAACTGGGAAAGTGATCTGCATCCATTGACAGAGGGCCATTCATGTCTCCTAGCTTGGCTAAAACAGAACACTCATAGTTTTAAGATGCAGTACCGTTATTGTTAAAGGGGTAAATTTTACTACCAGATACTGTACATATGAGGAATCATAAGCTGAAAAGCTGAAGAACAGAAACACAGCATAAGCAGCAGTAACGAGGAAGTTAGAAAAGAAACAATTAACAGGCATTACTTTTGCAAAAGACCAGCACTACAGACGGAGAAATTGTTAAAGGCTACAGAAAGAGCAATTGATTCTCCAGTAATGCCAGCAGAGTACCAATGAGTCAGTCTGGAGCACTCAAAGGTGGCATTGCAGACATCTGTCTGCATGCCAGCTCTGACTTTCCAAAGCCTGCAGAGTAGAGTGTGTGAATGTTTCAACCATTCTGATGCAAAGTCTAGGCTTTGAACTGCATCCTCTTTAAGGTCCACTGAAGTGCATGAGACATGTCCCCTCCACAGACTACTGCAGATGGTGACAAAGCTGTAACAAACCATTTCAATACAGCAGCAGACTCAATCAATGAACAGCACATATCTGTGGGTTAATGAACATGTTCAAGTCCTTAGAAATGCTTGTGCTGGATTGTTCAATTGCATGGATTTGCACACGAGCTTGTAGAACTAGCTTCAGTTACAGTAACATAAGTTGTTACAGTAACTTTATTAATAATGACAATTAATTTGCAATTGCATTGTCAAAGAACTTTTTTCCCCAACTATTTACCAGAGAAAACAGGGAGTAAGAATGGATAAGAAATTTTAAAAAGTTAAAAAGGGAAAAAAATTAAACTTTTATTACTGTAATTTCTACATTGATGGACTACAATAACCTGTCCTCAGTACTGTGAGTCATTGATGGAATCCAGTACTTTATGTTTCAGCATATTTTAAGAGGTACTTCTGATATTTGACAGTGGACCTAAGTCTGATGTTCATGTATATGGAAGCATTGACTCTTCTGAAATATTTTACACTTCTTAACTACAAAAATGTTCATTACAAGAACATACCTCACAGCCTTAAAGGTGTGGGCCTTGTCAAGCACAACCAGCGTATTCAAGATATTATTTTAATAATGAAAACCCAAAGTATGAGAAAGCAAGCTGTTGTAGGGAAAAAAAAAAAATCACTCAGGTGAAAGGATAACAAACAACAAAGACAAGGATAACACAGTCCCGGAGGGAAGATGCAGATGAAAGAAATCTGTGAAATTGCTTAGATGCTTTCTAGATGTAAAATAATTGTTTTAGTTTTAGGAGTTTGAGTATCTAAAAATGTTTTCAGCTTTATGAACTAACGTATAAAATAACATTCAGCTTTGCTACAGCAGAAAGCTGTTACTCAGTTCAAGTGTTTATTAATGCTGAAGTATTTTAATTTTAACAAAGCAGAAAGGAAACTAATGAATTTTGATGTACTTTATTTGATTGACTGATTTGCAAGTAACGCTTTTTGCAAACTTGGTGCCACTGGTCATTTTCAGCTACTACTGTAGCTTTTAGCATTTTCTGTAATAATATACTGTATTGGGAATCTGTGAAGGTCTCATGTCCCCATTTCATTCATTGTAATAAAAAGTTCAAATTAAAAATCAGTGTACATGACAGAATGAGTAATTAAAACAAAATGACTAAACAAAAGGAATTATTACATACAAAAAAGAATTTAAATAAATACTTTAATGCACAGAAACATAACAACACTGAGGAGTGACCATCAGCAAGAGGTAAAAGTAGTGGTTACTATCATTTGTGCAGTCATATACAATAAGATCTGAAAATTCCACTTTCAATTTTAAATCATTTTCCCCATGCATCAAGTGCAAGATGAAGCACTGCCTAGTAAGCATCTTAAGCAAAACTGATTTGTCAGTTCAAGGAGAGGTTTTGTAAGACTGAGCTACTGAGGATCACTGCTTTAGATCCAGAAGTAAAAATAAGACAAGAAAACATATGCAAGTGGGAATAAAGATATGATTCTGAACCTTTGAAGTCTGTGGGAGGTTTTTACCATATTTTATTTTAATTTTAGAACTAGCAGCATTTAACTCCACAATAATTATTTCAGTGCTTTTTCTAGCAAGTTAAACTACTACAGACCAGAAAACTACTTCAAAATATAACTTTTCATATTTTAATAAAGTGTAAAGAGATACTAAAGTAGAGAAGAATTACATAACTTGAGAGGCAGGTAGTGTGATTCTTTATATGAAACATTTCTGAGAACAGGTATGTTAAAATTCCCCAAATGGGAAGCCAATCCTAAAACAGAACTGCCAGTGTTTCAGAGAAATGCCGTGACTTTTAGTAAAACAAGCCTGGAATTCAGACAAGGAATAGTAATCCCAGTATATAAATTTTTTTTTTTTTTCAAATGAGACATTTTATCATGCAAGAAAACAAGAGAAATCGGCGAAAATGCACCCCAGAGAGTGGCCATAGGGGCAGGGCAGCGTGAGGGATTTTGGCAAGCTGCAGTTGCCAGGCTCCGGGCGCCAGAGGGCACTGGCAGCCCGGCCGGAGCCCAGCCGCGCTCCGCAGGGACCGCCACGGGAACCTACTTGGCGAAGTCCAGGTACGATATATGGCCGTGGTAAAATCCTGGCTTCATCTCCTTCCAGGAAGTCACATTCTTCACAAATCGGACCTGTGAAAGTGGGCAACAGAAAGTGTTTCTGTACTGCTCATTACATTTCCTCATACACGGTGTTTCCTGGCTTTTAAGTAAAATCTTGTAACACATTAGATAAAAAAGTCTATTTTGAATATTAGCAAAAAATTTCTGCCAACTAAAATAGACTTCTCTGCAGCATACAGATGACTGATTTTAGATCATCAGAATTCAATGATCAGAAACGAAACAAAAGCAGAATACAGCAATCGGACAGTTCAAGGAAAGCTACCATAAAAACACCAGCGAAACAAACATTTATATTTTTGTCAGTCCATTTTATTTGTAATTTGACAGGAATGTGGAATTCTTTCAGTAGAAATGCAAGTACGTATTTGATAGAATCGTCTGATCCGTATTCAGTCCCTCAAATAAAATTGTACCAGATTTACAGCATGTTCTTAGACCTATTTTACTAGGACATAAGAAATTAAGCTGATGGTTCATTTGCTCCTCCATCCCAAAATGCAAAGCACAAGTAATCCAGAAATGCTATAAATGCGTGCAACGTAAATCAGATCTAAAGTTTACTATTTTGAAAAGTCATCTTAAGCCTAATATTTCAGTGAAACTTGCATGCTGAAGCATGAAGTAGCCCTTGAACAAGGGTCGATAATGCAATTATTGGCAAACTTCACAAAAACAGGAATAGCTTTACATTTCAAAGAATAAAATAAGACACAAGCCCCAAACCAGGGAGTGTGATCAAATTAAGTGGGACATGCAAATCCTGATAGAGCTTGGCTTTATTAGATGAACAGAATATTTTAACATCAAAGCATGTATCTGAAAGTTATTTCAAAACTAGTGAATTGGATAATAAAGAGAGGATGATAAATTTGTACTGCCTGAACTGGCTGACAAAGATACGCCATTTCTGAGGCTGTGAATTAAAAGATAGTGTTCTCTGCACATCTGCAATATCTTTTCTGTTATACAGAGATAGCCAGAAAGATACTGAGGTGAGACAAGAGAGCCAAGAAAGGAAGTTTGAGAGCTCGAGACAACACACTAACATTCTGTAAAATCAAGTGGATTGAGAGTGTCCTGAAGCATAATATTTACTATTTATTATAACCTACCAGTTGAGGATTTTAAGAGGTGAGACTAGCCTGCTCCTGTTTCTTCAAATGTGCAAAACTCATGGTCTAGGATTTAAGAAGTTGGTACCCTGCACTTATTTCTTTAAACACTGGCTCTTAGACTCTCAGATAACAGCAATGTGTATTACTTTTTAATAATAGGCAACATTATTTTTTGTTCAGTGCACAAGTTTCATTGTCTGTGGCACTACAAAATTTAAATCACATACTGCACATGAAGATTATGGCAAATCTAGCTGAAAAGCACTGCATGATGTTACACAGTGGTGTTCCATGAACTGCACTGGCTCTCTGTCTGGTTTTGTCCATAGCACAAACTGGTAATATGGGACTTTGAATCCAGTTGAACTCCCTTTACTGCTACAGAAATGAACCACGCTTCCATTGACTGTATCTTTCCAAGATTAATGACAAGATAGTTTCAGTGGAGAGCCTCAGCTATAAAATTTCTTTATCTGGGGAAAAAAGTTTTCTAAATACAAAATATAAATGACCTTTCCTTCCTTCACCCACGAACCCCAAAACGTCATGGTTGGTTGATACAACTCTGCAAGTGAAGCTGTTATGCTATTTATGCTGTGCAGTGCAGCCCACATACTAAAGGTATGTTTATGTTTCCATGAACAAGCTTTTTGAAATCTTACATCATCTAGATTTCAGTTTCTGATAGACAAGGACTAGACATAAGGTAATGTTAAGTACACAATCCTAAGGTTTTTGTCTTAGATCCCTATGCCAGCATCTGGCATCAAACTGTAGATGTTCCTGTAACAGTTACAAAAATCTTTTATTGCCTTTGTCTTACAATGTTATTGTCTGCTATGGAAATAATTTTCATGAGCATAGCATGAATAGTCTAGCCTCTAACACCAGCCAAGCTAAGAGAAGGCTAGGAAGGTTTTATAAGATAGCTGTGACATTTACATCTGTTTTAAGATGGACCTGAGCAACATGCTGAGCCCCTGAGAACTACAGTTTTTAATCCCCATAACTAGCCTGCAGGCAAGAGGTTTTTTTTTTCCCTCCCACAGTTTGCAGCATTCCAAAAGCCAGAATTGTTCCAGGTCACACACAGCCTAATGAGTCTGGATGCACACATTTTAGGTCAGAGATGAATATTGCTCGCTGCTTCATACTGTTAAATATGATCAATTTTACCTTTCTTTTCAGGGCTTAGCGGATACTGGAGCTTTCAAGAGACAAAGCAAGATTCTCCATCTGAGCCCAACTGAATAAAATTTGAGGTGACTTTAAGAGTTCATATAGACGTGGACAGAATTCCTGTGAACTTGTTTAATGGTGCCTTTATATAATCAGCTACAAAGTTGCTTCACAGCCTTTAGTAAGTGGGAAATCAGCTGAGGTTCACTGAATTAAAAAGCCAGATCAAATGTACTCTAGGGGCATAAGATGTCCTGAAAGGTAAGTTAAACACATTCAGTTTCTAGGACAGTAAGAATTTAAAACAAGTCCCAGCGAGCCAAAAGGAGGAAAAACCCCAACCAGCATACCTGGTCTGAGAAAAAGCCATGTGTGCAAACTAAAGGGATGCTGCAAGTTCTTATCTCTGTCCATTAACTGCAACCATCAGTCCCTCTTCTCTAGAGTCTGACCACACACACTCACTCACACACCAGACACACTCAGACACACACTGACAATCACACACACACACGTGTGTGTAAGCATGTGAGTGTGTGGATGTGTGCATGTGCCTGTGTGTGACTGCCTGAGCTTGATGGCTTGTGAGTGTGACTGTGCTTGTGTCTTGGTATGTATGTGTCTGTGCAAGACTCTGAGTGTGCAAGCGCATGCGTGAGTGTGCATGAGTTTGTCTTAGTTAACTCTCAATCAGGAATGCTGGAACCAGGCAAGCAGCACACCTTTGGCTGCATGCCATGAACAACCACAAGCAAGCTCAAGGTAAGGACAGTTGAGAATCAATTTTGTGAGATAGTGAAAAGATTTGAGTTCACCAGTTCAGCCACAGCACAGTCAGGATACCTGCCTTGCACTAATAGTTCTTCCTCAGAAGGAAAATACAATTGGCACACATGCAGCACTCATACTCAGTAGACCATCTGAAAAATTCTTAAATGTTCATGAGCACATGACAGTATTTCCACTTCTAACAGAGCTGCTGCAGCCTTTCTCTTGTTCCACTTCTGACAGACACTGAAATCTGCACTAGCAGAGGAAATAAGTACCACTAAAGCCACTATGACTGTGCTGTCCTCAGAGACCAACTGTTTTAGAATGCACTTAGACGCAAGCTAATATACTTTCAGGTTGCTCTTTTGAGAAAAATTGAGAGAAACCGAAGGTGAAAAAATATCAAGAAACAGAAAACAGCAAGCTGAGGGAGTGAAACACTGGATAATTGAAGCATTTGTAACAGTATAGAGAATGTTCTCACGCCCACTTTTTAAAGAATAAGAATACATGCTGTAATGCAGAACACTCATTTAATTTTAAATGTTTTAGATGACAATTTCACCATGTAACAAAACCAATAAAGTTTGTGTGGCTGGTATGCCATCCTGAAAGCCGTAAAACACGCAATCTTTTACGGACCAAGTGTCACTGCTGGAACATGCAAGCAGCAAATAAAATTCAACCAAACAACTACTCATATTTAATTACGAAAAGCAAGTGTTTCTACTACAGACCACACAGGTCAGAAATGCAATACAGGCAACATGGCACTCAGCTTGCTGCAAAGAAAAGGCCCAACCTAGGGAAAGAGGGACAGCTCCCAGGATCCTGCTGCCAGAGATGCTGCAAAAGAAAGGAGGGCTGCTGGGACAAGTTACACCTGAAACTAAAATGAGTGTTAGGAACTCTTACTGGATTATCTCAAATCAGATACAGACTATATTTGGAGTGGATTTTAAATATCATTTTTTTCATACTGCATTCAAGAAGTAAAGGTTTCACATATGGGCAGAGAACTTAAAATCTGTTACAGAATTACAGTAGTTTGGAAAAAGTACAGCAGAAATACTGCACAAAAGAATTACAATTTCTAATTACAAATTTCTGCCAGGCCCAAGGCAATCTTCACCTTGCTTAGGGAGATTCGCTTTAACAAACAGTGTCACTGATAGAACAATTTTGTCTCTATGATGTATTTGTGTATTTTACTACTGGCGCATATACACCTAATGCACCCAAATGAGCTGTACTGGTGAAGGTGGCATTCGAATGTCATGCTAATCCAAGCCCACACAGTGTAAACATCATCAGCTACCACTCAGCACCCCTGCCATCTCCAGAATTATGCACTATGACTTACAATGGCAAGTTGTTATCTCTATGTATTAAAGATGAGTAATTATTTCTGTGACTTTGAACAGCCATGCAATATATGAAGTTCTTCATTGTCAGCATCTCCCAGTTAATGGCCACCAAAGAAGAACAGTATCAACTGTCTAATTAAAATACATAATTTACCACCGTGGACAAGAACATAGTATCAAACGAAGGCAGGACTGAGAGTACTGTGTACATGCTCAGCAGTGGCAGATTTTCATTTTTCAATAGATTATTATTAGAGAGAAGATGAAGAGTTTTTCTTATACAAAACTAAACCAGTGATGAACAAATTTTATTTGAATGAAGTTTAAACAGAAGTAGAAATTTAAGGTAGCCTGTGTTTAATTTATACCTATTCAATGACTAGCTCTCCTATCCTTCAGGACAGACTTCCATTTCAAGAGACTCCTTGACAGAAACAGAATTTAGTGGGAAGTGCAGCATGAAGTATGACTGACTTGAGCATGATTTTTAATTAACAGATCTAAGCTTATTCAATCATCTGAAAAATCACACTGTTCTTGGTGCACAGGTCTTTAGTACCTGTTCTATGCAGGAGACAGGATTATAGTGATGGCTACCAGATTTACTCTTAATAATCTCAGTAATCATGTATGACAATATCACCTTCATATTCAGGAAACAATTTTATAGGAAGAAATACTCAACAGTAACACAACCCCACTATCACAAAACCGATTCCAGTATCACCCAAGTCCATTATTTCCTCTGCATGGAGATCCCTCAACCTTTCTCCCACATAAAGAACTGGAAGTGGAGGGCCTTTAGTATCTGCTTCCCCTCGCCCCAGTCCAGCTGTGCTGAGCTGCTTCTGCCTGCAGACATGCACATAAAGGAGCTGGAAGGCTCGGTGCTGACAGGCTGCAATGCAGAACAGCTCCTGCCTCTGCTGCATATCAACTTAAGTCAGCAGCATACAACCAGCAGTACAGAGTTGGGAAACATTTGTTTTACAGGCAGGGATGATGATAGTGATGTTTTAGATGTCTAACCTGGGCTCCCTGCAAGTGCACTCATGTCAGCCAAGGAAATATTAAAGAAAATAAACCAACAAACCTACTTCCTCACCCCAGCCTAACAAAAAAGAGCATTTGATCCTTCATCATCTTTTTTAAATACTCATCATCTGATGCAGTGGTAGCCATGATCATTTCTAGTCTGGTACTACAGTGATTTTAGTGAGAGCTTTAAATGAATGCAAAGTGACCCATCCTTCACAGTGCAAGCTATTTACAACCACTTTTCTGCATGTTTTTTATCACCTGTGAGACCAGACCCAGCACCAAAGACTCAAGTCTAGCCCTGACTGCATGGCACAGTGCCTGCACTACTCAGAGAGCAAATTGCCTAAGACTGCATTCACTGCAGATGGAGATGACATGCAAGTAATATTACACAGCCAAAACAGTTCTAACAAGAGAGTAATTTCTACCCCAGTCATGTTCCTTTTTAGCCTTGTTTTTGTCCAAGAAACAGACACTTATCACCTCCAGTAGCCCAGCAAAAACCTAAACCTATTAAGAAATAATATTAATTTTCTACAAAGAAAATATGAACACATTAGATTTCATTTATATTGGAAAATGTGACATAAAAGCCAATTACATCAGATCAACCAAGTTTACAATAATTTTTTTTCCTGTGCTCTTCCCTTGTTTCATAAAGACATCCCAAATTCAGCAGCTTACCTGATCTTGCAGAGACATAACAGGATTATTTTTGGTTGTATTGATATGTAGAACATGGTATTTGTTCTTCGCACAGAGATCATAGGCAATATTTGTGAAGGATGTGCTGGCAGTCTTGGGTACTCTGTTGTAAATAATCACCACATCATCTTCTTCATCCAGTGTCACATCTTGTCGGGGACCATCTGCTGTATGACGTTGCTCTATTTCTCTGACTTCATGTCTTGCAATAGCCCTTTCTGTTAAGGATGAAAAATATAAAATGTCAATGTAAATATCACCAATTCTGAAGTTCAAACCTTGGAACATAATCTGGTGAAAAGCAGTAACTCCTTGGCAATAAAGGAAACACTTGCTGTCCTATATATTTCTGACATATCTGAAAAAAACTTTACCTATAAAAATGAATGAAAGACAGTCCAACGCAGAACACAAAGCCTAGAAAACAATATGCTTGGGGAAGAGAGACCATACTCTATGACTCACACTGATGTCCCTGTCTTTAGAGTCATCATCTCTAAAGAAAAATGTCGATAATGCACTATCAAAACAGTGACATCCCTGAAATATCCCAAATAATTTCTACAATACACCTAGTTAAAAGTTATAATGGAAGAAATAAATCAAATTATTTGAAGAATATGAGTCTTCTGGAAACAGATATACTAACACCAGAGACCACAGTCAACTGACTGTGCAGAGGCACTGCCATTCAGAGGAAACCACTGGTTTTCTATTTCAATTGATACAAGCCCCAAGAATAAAGCATTACAATAAATGGGGTTGCAAAAATTCATTAGTTTTATTAATTTGAAGTTTCACAAGAATAGAATCAAGAGGTGCTTACAAAACAGGTAACACTAAGGTGAGTGATCTCTGAGTACTCAAATACATCAAATATATCAAAAAGAAAGAAATATGGGAAGGCAAGCTATGAACAACCCATTTTGGCAGAGTGAGTACTTTGCAAATAAACCATCTTTCCTTTTATACAAAGGGCAATTCTTTGAGTAATTGAACATTGCTTCAAGTGCTAAAAGCTTATTTGGAAAATAAGACTGTATTACAGCTTTTTCTTTTCTTAGGCTGCTGAATATCAAATACCCTGTGCTGATTGAAACACAGTTTTCTTCTGTTCCAGATAAGTATGTACTTTAATACAATTTGTAATACAGATGTCAAAGCACTTTTCCTCATTCATTTATGGTGATACTGCCTTAATAATGTATTCAAAGATATCTGCATTTGTCAACAGTGTAAGTTCAAGTTGATATCACAAGAGTAACCTGTAATTCTCTGCCTTATGTTCTTTACAGGGTATAGCTCTTTATGGATGACACGCTTTTAACAGCAGCAGCAGCTCTTGGCCTTTACTTTCTTTGCTTCTTTAACCCAGCTCCTTCTATTCTCTTTCACCAAATCTCTTTAATTATAACATAAAATCACTTTAAAAGCAGAATCATTAAGCTGTGAATAGCCTACTCTGTAATTCCACATAAATTGTCTTAAACCACAAACTTCCATCTGTCTGAAATGCTTCAAAGCTTAAACTCACTCACTCTCTCATATGCTCGTATCTCACACCCCATAACTAAGTTACATCAGCATGAAAATGTTTGTAGAAAATGCTTATTGAGTATATCTCAATTTTCCACATGACATCTGTTGCTCCCCACTACATCAGTCAGTTTTTGCTCCTTCCTTTCTCATTTGCTACCTCTCCCATCACTGCTGGCAAACGTCCTATTTTGGGAAGAGATGAGGCAACAGACTCAGGTTTCATCTCTCTGAAGATGGCTACAACAAAATGGGGCTGGCAACTCTCCCCTTCCTGCCAGTAACAGATTAGAGGAAGCATTTGGTAGGGAACATAGTTAACCATGTGGCTGCCCAAGGCTACATGGATATTGAATACCACCTAGAGAGGCTGAAATGAAACAAATTTAATTGGTATTTTCTACACTAGAGTAGTAGATCTAAGCTACATTTGAATCATAGCTGCACAGAACCCCAGGGCTGATGAGGTTGGCTGGCACAGAGGGAAGCTTCCTCTTTCACATGGAAGAGGGAAACATTTGAGAAACAGACATGATTTGCAAGAGGATTGATGAGAAGTATTCCTCTAATGAGGTATTTTAAACCTTGATGATTCAAGAATTAGTGAGATAAGTGCACTTTAAAGACCATGCAAAAGATATAAAAGCTGCATGATTGGATGCAATTAGCAGAAAGGCTATTGCACCCAACCACCTTCAGCTTCCCATGGTGAGGGGGAAAGCAAGAACTCATGCAAGGAGCAGAACCTTCACAAGCTTGAAGTATACAGACAGTCCTATTATGAAAAAAATAGAGAGGCTTTAATTTATAAACTAACACTGATCTTTATGATGAATCACTGCAATCACCTTTTTGAAATAATTGTAATGGTTCAAAAACAAAGGCTGAAATGAAGTGAAGGATATAAACTGCTAAAGTTCAAGGGAAGTTGAAGTGAGAAGCAGAGGAAGCACCTGGTGGTGTCTAACCTGGTCAGCCATTCCAATGGGCTCTTTCATTCTAGTCTAAGAGTAACACAGTAATGAAAATTTCAAGTTTCATACAAGTGCAAATTTTTTCCCAGTCACAAATAGTTTGCAGTTTTTCCTGTGAAGTCAGGAAGCTCTTCTGAAACTCACTAAAATGTCAGTTTAACTCTTAAAATGATGCATATCAATTTTATTTGTTGATAAGGCTAGTTAGTTTATTTATAATTTGGAGAGGGGAAGAAGTCCAGTAATGGTAACAGCAACTGAGAATAGCCTTTGGGATATCTATGTAATCAGAAGTTAGATAATTTGAGGAGTTAATGGGCATTTGATCAACTACTTCATTTGCTCTTCAATAAAATTTAAATAAGCTTGGAAGTAGAAGCCCTGTAATGGCTGAAAAATGAACCATGCTTATATGTTTTTAGAAGTATGATAGAAAATGCAGTGCATGCTTTAATGATGTTTTAAATGTGGGAGACAGGGAGGAAGAAGACGTTAAATATTTACTAAATGTGTTGTGTTTACCAAAAAACTCCTTAGATGACAGCCCTACAAATTTAACTTTAATTAAAAAGAACATGTCTACATAAGGTTGGACTGGTTTCACTGAAAACAATTGAAAAAAAAAATCAGGATAGGTGATTTCTTTCCTCTCAGAGATCCAGTGGACAAAATGTCCCACAGCCTCATTCCTTTCACTGCATTCTATTTAAAGTTCATGTTGTAGGGAAAATACCTATGCAAAATTATTAAGAGCCAAATACTTAAACAGGGTTAACACCATACCCTCTAAATTTCACATTACATAACTACACCCATTTAAAAAGATACACAGCATTTAAGCAAGTGGCACTTCTGAAGATAAGACAGGTTTTCATAAAATTGTAATACAGGATAATTTTAAGGCATAAGATATTCTCATGCTTTTTTATTATTGCTTGTTTAATTTCACTGTAATGCACAATATAATTGCTACACCCTTGGGATAATCTTTACACTGTCATCTGCAGTTGTCCTACAAGCAAACTTTCATCAACTGCAAGGACAGTTTGCACATAGGCAGTACCAATATGATCAGTGTAATAACAGTTGCTGCACTGATTATTTACCAGCAGATGAATTACTTGCAGAAAGTCCTTAGCTGGCTGAAGTAGCTGCTTTGTAAACAGCAACAAGTTTACTTTATCACTTATTTGCCTACATGTTCTTTTAAATCCTCCTTCATCCTATTTCTGTAAGTCAGCATTTTCGCATGACTTACATTTCTTGAGCCATCCTCTTGTAGCAATAAACCACAAAATATCATGGCTAGCAACAAATTGGTTTGCCAGTCAGATGGTACCAGAAAATAACATATAATGGGCAAGCTGTCTTCTCCTTCAGCAGAAGCACTAATAGCAACATTTCATCCCTACACCATCACTTCAAGGTCACTGCCCTTTCAAGTCAAAGCAGTTTCTCAATAAGCTCAAAAGTTACTAACAAGAAACACTTGGAGAGAAATGGACAGGCCAAGGATCTCAGCTAACAAAATCACCTGTGAAAATGCAGTGGCCTCCACACATAATTCTGACAATATCTGAAAAGCCAGCTGAACCATATTTACATAATTACAGAAACAATTCACCCAAACGAACAATATTTAAATAATTATAGAAACAAATGACTGTGATCATAAGCAGTTATTAGTCCACATTCCTTGCACATTCAAACAGATGAATGTCTTAGGTAAAACAAGCTTATTAGCATTTACTTCAAATCCAAGTGTTAACTGCATAACTGCATACAAAATCTTTCCAAAGAAAACAGCGTGTCACGGATTTTAACAACTTAAAAGATTAACAAAACCAAACATTTCAAATTCCTCACATTTTCCACAGACCTCCTGGGATTTCTGAATAAAGAAATCTATCAAAATCAGAAATTCTTCTTTACCCTACAGCTTAGCACTTACCATTCTTGATGAAAGACACATTTTGAGCCTTGCTGGCTGTCAAATTCAAGTTCACTGAGTAACTGGAAGAATAATTCAGAGCATACTGCTCTACTTTCCCAAACTATGTTCTTTGTCCTCTACATCTATTTTCCCTCTGTATGTATCCATGGGTATTATTTAGGCTCTCTCTTCGACGTGTCTTATGTGCCTGCCATGCTTTGTTGTGAGAGCTCCCACTCAGATGAGGAAAGACTCAGTCTCAAAATAAATTTTAGCGCAGCAGCCTTCAAGTGTTGCCCAACAGAAGAAAAAGACTCAAACTTCAGTCACACTGAACTGACGTGAAGGAACTGGACAGCTAGCATTGATAGCCCCATTCCTGAGCAAACAGTTGCTCAGGACTACACTACCTGATGCCACGTTAAACCAATAAGGTTTCTTCCAGTGGGGAACAACACTGAAGCCAGCTGACTTGGTGCCTCGGCTTTCTTTCCACTGTGCTCCCAGGCCAATTAGGCAAGCAGCTGGTAGCCTGAGGCACTGAGCAGCTCTCAAGCTGTTTCCCTGCCCAAAAGCTGCTTTAAACACAATTGGCCTAAATGCCGAAGGCGAGCAGGACTGGAAACCCACTCACTACAGACTCCGTTCTCCTCTGATGAAGAATGAAAACCGAATCATAATTCAGTAGCAAAGTTAATGTTCTGAATCATTTTCAACACCCACCATATACACACAGCCTTCATCCGTCACTGAAATGTGGCCTCCTCTGGGAGCTTTAGCAGCATGTGACTTACAAACCAGAGGGTAGCTCTATGCAGGTATCAATACTTCAGGGATGGAGAGAGGAAGAGAAAGAATCAATGGTGCTATGACAATTTATGGCCATGGAGGATTTGTGTCACTATACCCAATTAAATCTGAAGGAAAAATATAGATTGAATTAATAAAAAGTGCCTAGAAGTTAAATTTGTGCAACGTATCAGTTTTAACATAACAACTTCTTCAAAGATCTTTATAAATAACAACTCTATTCTGCTCTAGTTTTAAGTCTTACTAAGAGCAGAACCACCACGGGATTTTTCTAGAAACTTCAAGAATTAAAGACCAACACGTATATGTGGGTAAAGATAATAAAAGAGATTTCTGAGAAACAAAACTGCAATTTCAGTTAATTTTTTTCAGTCACACATCAAGAACACTGGTACCCAAGCAGCAGACCACTGCCCTTCGACAGAGGGTACATGGTCCTATTGCATTCCCAGCCCCTCACACACACTACTGCCAACCACTTCACAACTTCAGGAATTTTGGTTAACAATGATACCATTCAGGGAATGACACTTCTGGAAAGCACTGCTAATGGCTTATGCAGTAGCCATAACTTATTCTGGTTAAAAGAATAACTTAGACTTTTGCTTTCTTCTTTTCTTAGGTATTTATTTGTGTAGTTCAGAACAACTTTCCTAATTAAAAACATCTTAACCCTTAAAGTATTTTAGTTATTTGCATTTTAGACAATAAAGACTGTTAGTCTCATCTGCAAGTCTAGCTATCTTTAATCAGCCTATGAAATACCTGCTAAAACGTTTAATTTAACATTTGTCTTTAAAAAGTCTTCAAATTCAGGCAAGCCTTACAACATATGTGCTCTGAACCCAGTTCTGACCTACAGCAAGGGAGGATCATACGCAAAGCACAAACCAGGATGGAAAGAGAGTACAAAGTTTAAAATAATACCAGAAAAATAATTTAAAGTTTTTCAGTCAGGTCAAAACTCAGTGTTTTCTTCCCTTTCTAAGAATTCAATTCCCTTAGCAGCAAGAAATTCTAACGACTAATTTTAGAAATTTTATTCCAGCTTGTTTCTTTTCCAGTAATAGGTATAAAAGATACTTTGTAATAAAGCCCAGTAGTTTAGTGACCAAGTAGAAGTCACTAATATTGCCAAAACTTTTTCTTTCGGAGTGGGTTATGCACTTTCAGAACAGAAGGAAAAAACTGTTCTGCCCTTCAGAACTGTCCAGACAGAAGAGAATTGTTTTCAAACTCCAAACTTTTAAACTCCAACAAATGCTCATTGGAATTAGTTAAAAGAAAAAATATCCCCCCTCAAAAATCCTCAAAAATCCAAACACAGACCTCCAAGGAGGCACTGGGATCGTTAACTGAAATCTAATGCAGCAGCTGCCTGAAAATTAGAAGTAGAAATTCTGAAAGGCCTGCTACAGTTCCATTAGCATTTGATATCCATCACTTTATTTCAAGATAGCATTTTTGCAAGGGCTTTATTTTGAACATGTAAGTAGAAGCATATTGATTAGGGAATAATAAGAATAGTGAATAAGGCTTTGATTTTAAACTAAAACAAAACAGGTTTATCCAACAGTGAAATCACTATCCCACATGCACATCCAACCTGGTTTGAACATCAGAGCCTGCATTTCTCATTTTTCTGCAAATTTTGTAAGGAAGAGAGATTAGGGTCTGACCAAGTATTTGCTTTCTTTATTTTCCTTAAAACTACAGTTAACATACAGCCTTATATATTTTTCTTCCAGTATTCCACTGCACAAAAAAGACTTGTGGCCCTTTTTGGATTTAAGACCAGGCATACCATGCATGTACTACTAAGTCAACCTGTCTCTTAGTCACATAATATACAAGACAGGTAAAGGCCTACATCTCAAGTTGTCCCAGGAAGGGCAAAACTAGACAAAATCCCAGAGGAAGTTACATGTCAGATGAATTGCATATATAGATCAAAGTTTAGATACCCCAACAAGCATGGCTATTCCCAGAAACAATACAGCTTATAGCAGATATTTTGGAAAAACAGCATCCAATAAACCAGAAAAAATTAGAAGGCTTAATTCCACCAAATATGAAATTTTCAAAAATTTGTAAATGCATTAAAACAAAAGGTGTGTACTTTAAACACATCTCCAGCTCTAACTACAGTATCACTGCTATGACTTCTGAATACTGCACATAATACTAACTATAAAGTCAGGTAAAAAGCTACAGAAGCGACATCTTCAGGCACCATGACGTAGTAGTATATTTAAAAATAAGCATATGTCAAGCAGCTCCATAAATTTCCCAACTTCAGACTTATCTGTTTTGCTTGACCCAAACGTTGACTTCAAGTTGATGAATTAGCATGAGAGCAACCACAACAGTCACCATTCATCTTTGTTTTCTCCCAGTCACTTGCAATTTCTTGTTTTGTTAGGACAAGTAAACAGATAGCTGTAAAGAGAAGGATGTAATCGCACAAGGAAAAGGTTTGTGGCTTTTCAGAACCCCAAAACTGTCAGTAAACTGTTATGAAGCACTGTGACTATGATAAAAGCAAAGAAAAATAGATGCAAACCAGGGATTTGTTCTCTAAATAATAAACCTCAGCTGAGTATATAACAGCAGGGTTTGCTCTTATTTATAGTGCCTTAATATCTTAATGCAGGTCTCCAGTGTTAGCAAGAAAAGTTAAGGGAACTGTTTTCTACACACATACAGTTGTCACAAGCATTCCACTATACAAATGTGCATGTCACTCCTTCAAGAAAAATCCAATTCAAATAGTGAAAAAAAGCAAGACCAATATAGAGTGTCTGACTCTATTTAGTAAGGCAGCCTGGAGACTGGTGCTTATTTATACATATTTGTTATTTATATTATTATATAAGCTTTCTGCAGCCATATAATTACCTTTTTAAAACGGCATTGACTAGCAAAGAAGCAAAAAGAATCACTAAACGATCTGTTAAAATCATTGAAACACCTATATGTAAGGACAATGCTGTATTCTAGTAAGTCGCCATCAGGTTTAATAAAACTAATTGCTAAGATACACTGTTATTCACAACATATTGCACTTCTACCCCTGCTTATCTTCACACTTCTTGGCTAAACTAATCTAATCTGGAAAACAAGCTATTGCCATCTGGTCTACCAGCCAAAAAAAGGAAGACAGCAAGCAGCACTGCCTTCTGATCAGAATGGCAGCTGATGTGGTTAAGGTAGAAGAGCTAAATATTTTAGAAGAAATCTTAGGAAGTTAGAGTACCGAGAATAACCTTATGAGAACTCTGTGTAGCACCAACAGATAGAGTGTGATGTTTTCTTAATTGACACTGGCTATGTATAGATTAAGCATTTACAGTGATAAACACGATTTCTATCCTTAATGTTTTTATAGGAGTTTGTGTAAAACAGAAGTTTTACACAGAAGAAAGAAGTTTTAAAAAACCAGAAATGAGCCTATATGTGCCCCACAGTTGTTAAGTCATTACAGAATTAATTTTAATTACATTTACAAAAATACTGATTAGAAAAACTCTTGATTACATTTTTTTTTTCTTTATGGAAACCATTTATCTTGGTTTTAGCTTCATTTACAAACTTGACTTTAATTTTACACCCTGGTTGCTTTATACATACATAGATCAGAAGTAAGTTTTATTTTTCCCTAAAAACTGTGAACTGTTAATCGAGATATTTGCTACTTCATGTAGCTAAAACATCAACATAGATAAAAAATACTGCTTTATCTTTTTTTCCAATCTAAGGTTTGCAGCCTAAAGACCTCATCTACAATGGAGATCAAAAAGATAAGCATAAACAAAGATAAGCTCTAACAACATATACATGACTTGAAAATTACATTTCAGGAGCATCAAAGCCATTTTAAGTAAATGAAAGTACAAAAAACCCCTATTTTTAATTAAATGCTAGAACTACAATAAACACTAAATTAAGCCTTAGTAATTATCTCTGGAAAACTTTTCTTGCTGTATCCTTCCCCTCTTCACACCTAAGTCCAAGCTATTCTCAGGCAGAACTAGGAATAAAAATGCAGGCAGTATCAACCTGGTTCCTTTTGGAATAAAATAATCACCTGCTTTAAGGGGAGCCCTTCCCCTTTGACTTTCAGAGGATTCAAAGGAGAAGTGGTCCAGTGGACTCAAGCAGACCACAGAAGGAACACTACAAAGAAGAACTCACAACACAAACCCTCCCTGGCCCTACCCTGGAAGTTCAGTTCTGTTTCATGACAGAAGTCCAGATGAAATCCTCAATATGAGTTTGAAACCGTGCTTTATAGAACATTTGTGACACAACTAGCAGCTAATGCAAACCTTCCACAACCATCTTCTCCATGCCAAGAAACAGTGGCAATCATACTTCAAATACTTGCCTATCAACATCACTACTATAAATCTCTTTGCAGTAGACATCGATTAACAAAATCAAAATTGAACAAACATGAGTTTGACCTAATTTCACATCAGTGTGAGATGGAGCTCCTTGTGCTTGGTAAAAACAAAAACAGTCCAGGGCTAGTGATGTGTACAGTAAGGTGGTTTTGTACAAAAAACTTCCCTCTGGTACGAGGGCCAGCTGGCTTACTGAAAGCCTCTTGGTGTTAATCCTGATTTAGATTGGATTAAGCTTTTTAATTAAAAAGAATTCTTTTCCTACATGCATGAGAAATAGTCTGGTCTTCTCCCAAATCTCTTTTTGAACAAGGAGGACTACTTGATGAAAATTTGTCCAGAACAAAAGGGGAAATAATTCTCTCAACTGCATATCAAGTAGCTGTTACAAAAAGTTAAAAATAATTGCAGCCCCTTGCTCAGTACTTTGGTCACCCAACAGTAAGGGATACAACAGAGCTGTATTCATCGTTCTCTACAAATGCTTCCTGACCACAATACAGCATAATTATTCATTATCAGAAGACACATCATCACTAAACTTACTAAAAGTCACAACTGCAAAATGTTATGCTGGGTGAGGCAATACCACTGAAAAAAAATTCAAAAAGAATTCCTACATTTTCCCTCCAGTAAATCCAGAGAAAAAGTGGAATTAAGATTCTCTTTTGGTATTTTGAATGCATTAAAATACTCATTTTATGACAAGACAGTTAATTTAGCTTTACATACTGTTTTATTAGCAGTCAGAATTGCACAGTATGCAAAGAGTTGACTGGTCTTGAAAAAAAAACCAAACCACCCCAAACCAAACACTAGGAACACCCACATATTTGGTCAGATTATCTTCTGTAGACATAAAGACTTTCAATTGTCAGATTTTATTTTATACAAGCAGAGTAATCTGCTTCCAACAATAGTCAATAGGCTAAAATCTAGCATTAACCCATTTCTAATAAGGCTGAAACCTGCAGAGCTCTATAAGGCAATAATCCTTTTGCTGCCATTGAGAGCGGAAGTGTTTTGAACTGTCAATACCAAGGCACTGATGATATTTTAACTTGATTTTAAAGAAATATTACACAGTCAGCATGGTGATTAATAGCAATGCTAAAACTCTGTTTTGAAGAAAAGGTTTCTGGAAACTTCACAGCCCAAGTTCCCAAAGAAGCTGTGACATTGAGAAATCTGTGCCCTCACGAGAGGTGCAGGTGTTAGTCTGAACTCAGCTCTCTCCAGAGAAGCTGTGCAGCCATAACGCTTCCTTTCTATGCCAGTATTAAAACTACTGAATTCATCCAAAACATTTACTCTCCATTCTTCACATCTCCATTGATGAACTTAAATTCTCCTGAGTTGCTTTTGGTTCAGGGTGACCATTAATGGCTTCTGTATATACAATTTAAATTTCCCTTGCTGTTGCATTAAGTTTCCATCCTCAAATTCCATTCGTCTCAATTACTATTTTTGTGTATATGAACAGTAAGGTTCAAAAGTTCATTTTTATGTTAACAAGCTTCAACCATGTAAGGATATCTATATATTAATATTTGTTGGTAATTCAAATAAAGCATGTACAAAAAAACATACAAGTCTTCTCTTCTGCTATATGAAATGGAAGTTACTACTTCAGAATTTTAAATCAGAAAGATATTTCAGGAAGGGGCTACAACAACACTATTATAAACTTCTGTGGGAGGATATATTGATTGATACAGTTTTTTGTAAGAAATGTATTATTTCTCTGGGCTCCTTCAAAGCAAAAAATACCACTGCTGAATTCTGATGACACAACACCTTCCAGATACATGTTAAATACTATAATTGCTCTTCAGACTGAGCAAGCAGAGGGAAACATGAAAAGGACTTCTTTGTCATGATACAGATTCCCTGGCAACATTGTTACATAAAGAATAAAATAACAAAGTTAAAAAATAAATGGAAATAAAATAAATTGAACTTTGACTCATGATACTCAGCAAATTTAGTTGCAGTGGGTAAAGAGGGAACTGTCCATGTGACAACAGTGCTCAGAAAGTACTATATTATGGTAGGAACAATTCATACACAAGTTGGGGTAGCAAAGATGGAGGAAAAGTCAAGAGGTAATAGTCCTTTATAGTATCATGTGGTGCAAAGGAAGCTCCATGATGAGTAAATACTGAAAATGTGCATACTCTCATCCTTCAGCTCCTCAATTACTGCTCTACATCCACCCCATCATTTTTATCTTCTTTTCCAATTCACAGTTTATCCTTAAAAAAGCGGAAACACTATGGCTGTACATAAGTTGTAAACACCAACCTCCCTTGCTCATACTAAAATAATATCTGAAGCCTTATTACTTTTACATTCCTAGATTAATGTAACTTCTCTTAATTTCCAGGCACCTCAAAATATTTTCACGCCTCTTTTGACACCTAGTTCATACCAACTTATCTTCTTAGGAACGCAAGGATATCTTGGGCTGACATCAATATGCAGGATTAAAATTGATTCAGGGTAAAAATTCTCACTATGTCTCATACATCACACTATCAATGAGGAAATGGGTGACTTTTCATCAAAATGAAATTCTGTATCGAAATTGCTGTAGATCAGGACCTGACATCTTTGTACACTACTAGCCTATGGCCAACTGAGATAAGAGAACTCTCAAGCAAGATACAGGGCTATCCTGGAGTACATATGTATAGCTACTTTTTCAGCAAAATTATGCCAAATTTAAAAGAGCTTATTCTGTCCAAGTGGCCTCCTCTCTGTGTTCCAAAATGTGGACAACTTATCACAATGTTAATTTGGTTTAAGTAGTAGCCATTTCTCCCAGAGGCTACGGAAAAGGCTCCTCTCTGTAGTGTAGGCATCCCCCTCTTTGCAGTCTGAAAAGACTGCAAATACAACAGGAAGTAGAAATTTCATTTTACATGTGGCACTTAAACAGTATCTGGAACTTCAGTAGTTTTGTATGCCCCATGAACTATTTTAACCTGTTCTTCAGCTGAGGTACAATTTCTGTAATATATTGACTTCTAAAAACTGTATTTACTATTGTACAGAGTAAGGTTTATTTCAAAATACATTTCCTGTTGTACAAAAAAGCACTGAGCTGCCACAGCTCTGTTCTGCTTTTGTGCCTTCCAGCTGCTCAGAGGGAGAAAAAGAATTAGTTTAGGTATTGTGAGGTTTTGGGGGTTTTTTTAAAATCATGGCTTTCAGCACCTTAGAAGCAAAGGAGTTTCACACAGCTTCTCTCCAAGGAGGAAAAGATGAGTGTGCATCAGAACACGCCAGACATCTCCTAACATCAGAGGGAAACTGCCGAGTGCTGTGCTGTGACTGCAGAGGGGTAATTGACACAAGTTTAATGGCGCTGTCTGGCCCAGCTGAGCCGGGGGAGTCAGACTGGCTGTCTCTGCACATCTGTTGTGGATATAAGCATTTGAGAACAATCCCTGCTTTCAGCCCAGATACGAACTCATCCAGTATATTCATCAACAAAGCAGTTGAATCCAATGGCTTTCATTTTCCAAAATGATAGAGACACACTCCCCCTCATGACTACAAACGTGACTAGTTCCAACTTCTGGAGATGGAGCACTCCCAGCTCCTCTGTGAAGGGTCACCCTGTGCAAAGCACACAGCCACAGGAAACAAACCATAGCAAGTCATCTTACCTATTGAAGGCATTTCTGAATTGATGACAACTGAGCTGCAAAAACCCATAGAAATTCACATTCATGCCACTAAAACAACTGCAACAAACTGTCTTGGTGAAAGGAAATTCACCATAGATATGAAACACATTTTTTTCAGGAAGTGATAGCTCTTGATAATAATTATTTAGGCTATTACAAAGCTAAACCTCACTAGGCTGAGCACAGTTCTGCCTCTCAGAGGCGCTTTCAGCCCAATTTGGAAGTCACAGACAGCATCCTAGCTCATTTAACACACAATACAGTTGTCCTTAAATTAGTCCTAAGCTGATAAATATTAAAATTATTTGTCATGTTAATTTTATTGTTCAGGTTATCATTATATGAGAAAGCAGGAAACTCTCAGGCAGTATAGGTATTTAAAGGTAACTTGATTGCAAAGTTTATAAAGAAAAGCAACAATAATTTACCATTTATCGCAGAATAGTTTGGGTTGGAAGGGGCCTTTAAAGGTCATCTAGTCCAATTCCCCTGCAATTTGTCAGTTGTGTAAAAATCAAGACTGACATGATGAAAAGCATGAATAACACAAGTAAGGTTTTTTTATTTGCTGTCTTGTTTTCTCACCATACAGATACACCTGGCTCCCATTACCAAGTCCTTCTTCCCAGCTGGGAAGGGTAGAAATATTCACTGTAAAATATATGCCGAAACACATCTTTCAAAAGTTAGTGTTTTAACAGTTTTATCAATTAGTCTGAATACTTGAGGAAATTGCCTGAGTTCTCAGAATTAAAATTATGTCTGTTGCAATAAATGCTCTTTAACCTAGTCCTCACTAGCTGAGAAACACACTGCAGAGATCACAGAAGTTTGCAACTAAGAAACATTTCAACAATTTTCCTGTTTCTGTTGCCTACCTGAATCTAAGGATGCATTTTTTTTCTTATTTTACCATAGTAGTACAACTATGCAAACCTTTCTTTTAAAAAATTAGTGTCACTAGAAAGATGAAGCACTATCTTTGCTAATTAGTGGGAACTTTTGCATCAAGGAAGCTGTCTTTAAAATGCGTTCCGTGTCTTCAAAATTAAATGAAGTACTCATTTAAGAAAATAATTAGTATGTACAACAATCACTTGAAAGCCTATATCCTGCTATAGGACATTTCCACTGGGCAGCAATCTGGACTGCATTAGAAGACACTATTATACATGAACAGATGGAAATCATAAACTGATATTTAGCTACAGATTTCCTGTCAGAAACTTATATAAAAAGAAAAGAAGGAAATATGCTTAACATTTTCCATTAGCCAACATCAAATCACTGAAAAAACAGAGGCATCCATGGAATGCCTATGAGACAGCAACCTATTTTTAATCCATATCTTTTCATGTCCCTTACATATCAGATAATCTTATTTATTCCTATGTTTTTATTCTTAGGCACATAATACAGGATCAAAACCAATAAACTACTCACGAAAGAACACACATACATTTCAGTTACAATTAAAAATTAAGACTTCTAAGTTTTGCATTCTTACTTTTGGCTGAAAATCAGCAGAAGCCATTGAAGCGCTACAGAGCTTCACAGGTTTGTCAGAACTGATTACTGTATCACCGGCCAAAAATGTATTAAAATTTCCCATTATAAGCTGTAATGAACTGTCTTGGCTAGAATAGCAAACACATTGTATCATTCAGACATAAAAGATACTCAAGTTGCAAAGATTAAGGTATATAACATCAAATTAGTATGAAAATAAACTGCTCCCGTTGTTTTAAGGACAAAGTAATATCAGCTGTTGCAATCAATACAACTATTTTGAAATACAGTATGGTATTACACTTAATCAGAACCTTCCGCTTCACTGCTAGGACTTAAAAGTAAATATTAATGCTATTAAAATACAAGACAGAGATCATCAGTTGCTGAACATGCCATCCAAGAGGAATGGGGAGTATGGGAGGTAAGGTACAGATATCATCTGGGTCATGGGAACTGTATTTCACAACTGATAAACTGATAACTTCAGCTACCTGAAAACTAACAAACCTCCAAAATATTATTTCATCAAAACTTCAGAACTGCATTAATGTTTCCTTTTGCAATTAAGTCAATAGTAGAGTAAATTTTTAGTCTGCACAAAGACTGAATTTGCTATTTTATTCCTGGACTCACCAATGAAAGCTTGTAATGAAAGCTTCTATACATTCAGCTTCTTTAATTTCATTTCTCTTTCTGCACAAATACAATACAAGCAAAGGAATATATAGACTTTCTTTTCTTTCAATGGTCTTAAAGACAAACCAACCTTCAAGATCACTGATGACCTCCAAAAGGATTTAAATATTGGACAGCCTTACTATTAATTACTCCAGGCTAACAACAGTTAGGGCTTCAGGCACAACCAAGACAACATACTTAATTCCCCAATTCATGTGGTGAAGTCAGGAGGTCAAAGTGCATTAAACATGGGGAGGAAGGAAAAGAACTGGAAAGAAAAAATAAAGCAGAAGTTGGCTATAAATTAGAGTATGTTGTGTTATTCCACACTCCACTAAAGAGCCAACACTGAATCCAGAATTTCTTACTTGTATGTAAACTCACATACAGTTGCACACAAGTTCAAAAAGTCTGTGTTATTTTGGTGAGAGCTGGGAATAGTCTACACAAAGTAAACCTGGCAGCTCACAGCTATCTCAAACTTATCTTTGGGAAGGGCATCAGAATTCTGCAATAAATGTCTGGATACAGCTAATAAGCCTAGTCATTCATAATTAACAATGTTCTCCTTTTATTTTACATTATGCAGCTGAATAAGAACTTGCCTGTTAACCCAAACTGGAGAGAAGGAGTCTGAGGGTTTCCTGAAAACCACCATTAAAACACAACCATACTTCTAGCACGTGAAGTTAAAATAAAAATAGCTATTAAAAAAAACAACTAAAAGGCGGGAAACCATAGAGTAAAAAAATATACCCCTGTATACTACTATGGAAGAACAGCAGGCACTCTTGATGGTTAACCAGGTGCACTGGAGGTAAAGAAGTAGTGCTAGTTCCAAACAAACAAACAAAAAAATCAAGCCATTTCAAAAGCTTTTAAAGCATTTTTAGGTAGCTTTTAATTGACTTGAATGGGAACTCTGAGTCCAGAAAGCAGTGAGCGGCCTGAGGATACTATCTTCCAACCTTTAGGCTTATGCAATCTACTGCCTCAGCCTTTTTTCTATGGCTGTTTTATCAAAGAATAAACACAAATATTTGTTTATAAAGCCGCAGGAATGAGGGGGAATGGACATTTGGCTTTCTCTATCAGAAGAATGATAGTCTTCATCTATCTTTTTATACGTAAGGTAGCTGAGACAACATTAGGTCTTGTCTTAATGGATTTTGTTTTAGTGTCTTCCAGTTCAGAGGTAATATAACATGACATACAAAAGGCTTGTGAACAGGCTGAGAACACCAGGGACATCACTTCAGCTCCCCTTAAACTCCCTCCAAGCACAAACTTCTGCTCTACAGAACATACCTATTATTATAAAACTAATCAAGATATTTCTTTGCCCATTTATTGGAGACTGAAATAGGAACCAAGAATACAGAGCCATTGGTCTATTCAGAGTAAGTTTACTAGCATGCAGCAATACATCCAAGTGAGGAACCAGAGGATCTTTCAATACACTTGGTATTTGTGCTGTCAGACACAAATAACAGTAAACAAGTTTTTTGCTTGCAAACCTGTAAACTAAAGGAAAGGAATATATGATCCAAATCCTTTCTTCTCAAAGCTCTGCCACGGGGAAGACAGAGTACTTACTTCTTTTAGGGGAAGAAAGACCTAGTATTTGATTGTAGTACACCCAAAACCAAATCCCAAACAAAAAAATCCACCCAAAGTAACTCAAGGCCACCAATGTCAAAAAGTGATCAGTACATGATTATGCCAAGTACTTCATAATAAAGTTCACAGCTGTGGGTTTTCAGATACGATGGCCCTACTTGTGTTCTGTTCACAGCTATCAGTGTCTTCTCAAACACACCCTGTCATCCTTCACTGGTGTCATTTTAGGCACCAAGCATGCAGCTGTTCAGCTTCCAGGGTCAAATCTCCCCAGTACTTCCTAAACCCTCTGAAGCTCCTTCTCCTCTGTCTTAAACACACCTATATGTTAAGATGCCCACATACAAGTTGCTGTTGCCTAGTTTCCATTAACAACTAAAAATAAAGCAACAGAAATAAAGCTAAATACTTAGGGATAGAAACACTATTTTTCCAATCTACGAAAATCTACATTTATCAGATGCAGAAGCAGTCATCAGTTTAAGATAATGGCAGTTGAAAGACAGTTCCCCAGGTCAATCACACCTATAGAAAATAAACAAAAATTATGCTTTTATTTCATTTAAGAGTTTTGTTCTACTTTGCATTTCACAAATTCTATCCATTAGCCAAAATTTGCTACCTCAACCTTAATTTGTTCATGTTTATTCTGGTTTAAAACCCTGCAGGAAAATTAAACCCCTTCAAGCTGTTGCCTTTCTCCTGCCTTCTTCTGACAGTGGAGGAAACACTGGGAGAGATTATAAGATGGAATCACAATTTACTGAAACATCACAATAACCACAACAATATTAATAAAAGCGTGCAAAAGAGTGTTTTATCCCCAAAAGAGGATTCACCAGAGAACAAACAAAAACACATCCTGAAGACAGCGCCCAATTTGGTTTCCCAAAGGCAAAATGGTGACCATCCCCATGCTGGGCCTGTGGTACATGGGAAAATAAAGGCTTAACTTCCCCCAGCCCAAAACCAGCGGGAAAAAGAGACAAGGCAGAACCTGGCGGGACCTGAGAGGGCTCTGAAACAGATCAGCTGATGCTTCTCCTGGGCCCGATTTTGCGGGAGAGGGACTGGAACATTCAGAGGCAGCTGCAGCTTGAGCTCCATGAGGCTCTGCTGGGCTCCATGCCCCTCTCTCCCTTTTCTTTTTCTGGGAGCCGTATCTTGGGCTCACTGGCACTGTCCTTCAGCACCAAACCACAAAACCTGTAGCTCAGAGGAACGGGAAAAGGAAGCACCAGTTGCGGAGTGGGGCTTGGTCCACCAGGCTAACCCAATTAGCTGCACACCCCTCCCTGGAGCCCAGGCTGCCTGCTTCCAGCTGCCCCCGCCAACACCACATCCGCGCCACGACATGGGGGGTACAGCATTAAACAGTGCTAGAAACTCCTGCCGTTTTCTCTATAAAGAGAAAACATCACTGTCACAGTAACATTTCACAAGATATTTACCTTTTGTAATCCATGGACACTTCCCGAAAAAATCTTACCTTCACCCTGAAGAAGCTGTGAACACTTGACAAATAGAAATCACTTGAAAGTGTTTATTCTTAAGCTCTCTTATATATGTTAAGGCCTAGATAACCACCATGCTGTGGCAAATGAAATTATTTGGGTTTTTTCAGTTATGTTTGTTTTCAGGTCCATGCTGTATTTTTAGAGATTTCTCTCTCAATTCAAGTTAGTCATACACATTTTTATACCTATATTTTGCTACAGAAAAAAAAAGAAAAATAAAAAGAAAATTAAAAATTCTTTTACAGAATAAAACATTGACATAGCAACATGCAAATTACTAATATACAGACTAGGTGCTTGAAACAGCTTCTACTTCAATCATTTCCCTATTCAACTATTCAGTAAAATGAAACTAACCCTTGACTGACAAAAAATACAAAAATGTCAGATTAAAATATTTTTTCAAGTTCCAGACATGTAATATTCTGCTGCTTTCACTGGTGGTCTATAATTATGCAACACAGATATAGCATACTTATGCAAATGAAACTTATGCTAAGGGATCAATTTCTCCATCCTTGAAGTGCAGAGAGCCAGCAGAATATCTAATGGTACCAAAATCAGAACTTCGAGTGGAAAAAACTTTGAGGGTAAAAGAAAATTAAATACACTCATGTATATTGGAAAGAATGTGCTAAAGACTCTAGAATTCTGATTTCAAAGTGAAAATGCTCAATCACTCTTCTCTCTCACAAGGAGAGTCCATTGTCAGTATCTATTTTAGAAGCAGCTATCACACATCAGCTTGCAATACTCTTCCCATCACTAAATGAATGCAAAGGTTCACAACAGTGAACTGTTAATTCGCGTTCTTTCAGAAAGAATCTGGACAATTAAAACATTGCTGCTAAAAAAAAAGACAAAACACACCACCATATTCTCATTATAAACTTCTAATGCTAATATGTAAGCTTTGTACACCAGTCAAACTCTCTGTAAAATCAAACTCAAACTTCTTAGCCTCTTGCCACAAATCTATCTCCATCAGTGGCTTAAGCTAGTATGGTAAACACAAACAAGTGACACTGTTTTCAACGAAGACACAGCAAAGAGCTTATGGAAACCAAGGACTGATGCACATTGTCAATGGCTGTATGGCAATACAGCAAAATTCACCTCCCAAGGACAAAAGAATGATTCTCAGTTTGATCCTCTTATGATTTTTGCTTCATCTGGAAGGCAACGCTGGAGATTCTGGGAGAAAGGTATTTTGTCTAAACTCTCTGATGCTACAGAAATGTCACAGTCATTTTAACTAAGAAGAAAAGGTTGGGATGGTAAAAGTCAGACCACTATTTGCTTTGTATAAAGGCAATTGAAAGAAAAATTGGTATTTTCTCAGTAAATTCATGGGCTTTAATCAAACAATTCATAGGAATAAAGTCACCTTATATAAATGAATATAATAAAGAGAAAGCAAGTTATGATTGCTTTGCTATTACTGGTATCAGTTCCTTTTTTTCCTGCTGTTGTCTTACAGCTGTACACACAGACATGCTATTCATCCAAAAGAAAATAAATTGTGCAAGGTTACTGCAGAATAAAGGGTGCAGTCCGATGGTCTGTGTTTTAACACTAATAATGGATGGCTTATCTCAGTGAGAAGCTCATAGAAACTGGTTTCTACCTGTATGAACCACGTTCAGGGACAGGATTGCTTCATAGAGTCTGCATATGATTTTTATGACAATTGAACCCTAGGAGACAGTTAAGAGTACTGAATTAACTGAGCCCTGATTCCAAGTCCTCAGGAATGGCACTGAAATTTCAAAGCAAGCCCAGCAGTACCATTATGGGCACAGTTACTGCTAAGGGATGAAAGCCACTGTCACAGAAGCAGGAAAGCAATCTTTTGGGGGGTTTTTTTGTCTTATTTCTTTTTCCTATAGTCTCATATTTCTCACTTTTCCATTCTACTTCCCTGTGCTCTGCCATATCATCTTTTGGCCAAAACATTCCATGGGAGCCAATACACATTTCTCTTACCTCAGAATCTCCTGATTCCACAAAGGTGAATGCTAACTTTTGGGTTGTCAATTAATAAAACAATGAAATACATGACACTCTTGGAATATGAAGAAAAAAACCCAACCAAAACAGGAAAAAAACCCCCACCAAGATTACATAGCCAATACAGGTTGCTTGTGACTGACATTTTCTTTTTTAATTAATAGCATCAAAAAATATTTTCTTATGCCTCCTTTCATAATTTTATACAAAATACCATTACAAGGAACAGAAGCAGCAAACAAATGAGATCAGGCATCACCTTGTCTAAAAATAACTATTTCTACCTCTAAATATATTTCTCTGTTTCTCTCAGCTTTAAACTGACTAGGTTTTTATTTTAACATTGGAGAAAGGAAACAAAAAAAACCAAACCAAAATAAAAATCTGCTTCCTTTAGGATGGAAGTCAAAAATCTTTAAAGATCTTTATAAGTACCTGTTACTTTCTGGTTCCAAAGAAAAAGTGGTACCAAACCAGCAGAAGAGAATTATGACTCCATGAACAGCTAAAAACGGAAAGTGATCCTCTAAATTAAAAAGGTTGAGAAAGATAAGGGAAAGTTCAAATAAAATTTATGTCCAGAGAGCTAGCAACAGGAATGAGTTATGAAATATCAATCTATAAAACATCTTAAAAGAACATTTAATACAGAGTTCATAGTGGAGATAGTTAACATCAGTTTTCACCATAACAACAACTTGTAGTTTAAACTAGCTTCTTATATTTATGTTGGAGACACGCACACAGTAAAAATTAAAGTTCTGCCCTTTTCCAAATGTTAAGAACAAGTACTTGATTAACATTATGTAAATGTATTCCTATTTTGATCATGACCAAGCAGAAAATATTCATTAAGATGCAAACACAATATGCTGAGAAAGTGTCAGTCCACCTCTTTTGCAAATTATTCATTAGGAGTCAGGCATTACATTAACACAATTTTCTACGACACAAAATACACACTGAAGCTTGATGTGGGATGAAATGATGGGAAGAGTTGCATTTTGAGAGTTAACTTTAATACACTGCTACATCATGACTAGTGACAGCCTGATTAATATTTTGTAAAACAGCATATTAGATAAGACAGAACTTTTTGGCTGTTTCCCACTAACATCACTAATTTAGCCAAAAGTTTACAAAACATTCTGATAAAAACTCCTGCATATTTACATTTTTACACAAACAATAAAACTACTACTGCTAGAATTTAGTCCAATGTTTACTCTGCACTGGAAAAGAGAAATCAAGATTAGCGTAAATGTCTATAAAGATTAAATAGACAATGTGCTTTTTCACAGCTTTAAATGAACATTAAAAGAAGATAATGCCAGTTGCAGAGCAGGTATTTCAAAGTAACAAAAAAATAAGTACAGGTTCTGGTTTGAAGTTTGTTCTTGTAAAAATCTTCATAGATGTGATTAGAGAAGCCATTTACCACATCAAAGGAATCTACATGAACACTTTTTAAAGCAGCTCCACAAGGATGGCAATAAGTTTTCATGTTTGGCCAACATAAAGTAGTGGTTCCTTCCCTGCTCCTTCCTCCAGCTACCCTCCCAGATTCCACAACAGAGGGAATAATCAGAGGGAATGTATTTGGTTACAACTTTACTCTCTGCAAAACAAATCTGAGTTTCTGGTAGCTCACAGGGCTTGGTTAGGCCTTTCATCATCTTTGTAGCCTTCCTTTGGCCTCTTTCTAACAACGTCTTTCTTATGTTGCAGCACCCAACTGTGTTACTAAAAGCACCTCTCCAAGTCTATAGTGATTCTTTTTTCCCCTTCTGGAGTACCATAAAGGGCTGGAATGTTCCAACAGAGCTGTTTTAAACTCCCTGGAATCTGGTCTCATTTTTTCTCTTTCACTCTTCAGCAAATTATACCACTCTTTAACTACCAAACTGAGAAATTAGTGCAACTATTTACTAAATTAATATTGTTCTCAAAGCCTGAATTCCTAGCAAGGAGAGTGTTTTTAATGTTGAACAAAGACTTTTTCATAGAAATAGCGAGAAAGAAAAAAAAAGTCATTTCATTTACCTATAGCTATTGGATTCTAAGCTGATGCACTCATAAAAGAAGTATTTTCTGTATGAAAGATTTTTAAAGGTAGAGAAAAGGAAAGAAAAATTTCTCATAAGTACCTCAGTAGTATAAACTGGTCCTTAATAAAATCACTGTAACATGACCATCTAGATTGTTCTAGTCCATAGTGGTGCTTTCTTCTATCTTTGGAGCTTCTGGAATGACCACAATGACCACATCTACCATGAAACCTGAATGCCTCCAGAATTTATGGATTTAAACTCCCAAAACTCCTTTGAGACAGAGAAATTAATCTTTTGATTTTATAAACAAGGATAGCATAGCACAAAGAAGTCATTTTCCCATGCACGCACACATGCAGGCCCCAGTCAGAATGTAAAGCCAGACTGCATAAATCCTTGGCTCAGGCTTTAATTGTAGTATCACTATCACAGTTCCCTATAGCCCTGGTTGACACAAAAGAGCAGCTGATATTTCAAGAAGGCTGTCCTGAAATCTTATTCAGGTTTGTTTCTCAGAAGAAAGACTTCAGCTGCACACCAGAACACACATTTTATTTTCTATATCTTCCCCAGAATGTTTTGTCAAATAGCTAGACAGGATTTATTTTGCTGCAGTATCACCTTATGCCCTACTTTGCTACTAATGTAGTTGTCTAATATGCATTAAATTACCTGTTTGGGCACTTGACACTGAGGTAGCTGTATTAAAAGGACATACTGTGTTAGGTTTGAATCTCATGTACTGCAGAGGGTCAAGACAGCAGTGAATTATCTACTCAGTGTAGATAATGCAATAATGTAATTGAATTAAGTACAATACCTTATCAAAATCTGTTAAGTCACCAGTGTCCTTTGAGAATGACAATAGACACACAACTATCAGGAATATAAAAATCAGCCATTAAAAGTTTACCTTTCCCTGCTTGTTTCTCCAGTGCGTATCGAATCACACAAAATTATCAACTTGAGGGTAAAAAACAGGTGAGCAAGTCCCTGCAGTATCAGGTCTGACAAGAAATGGCACTTTACAAACTAATTACAGTTTTAGAGAACTGTGCTTAAACATAACTGTAGTAATTCGGCCCTTAGAGAAAAAAAGGATAGCTGGCTTTCAGAGTACATTACCTTGGGACCAAGCTGCCAGTACCTGTATAAAGACACAGAAAGACTGTTGCATATCTGTTCATCAAAGTTACTCCACCAAGCACGAATTTGATTCAACAAAATTTTAAATTTTAATTATCAGACTTACCTTACCTAGACATCTTGTTTGCCCTGAGAGTAAGGCCCAAGATATCAGCGATACCGTCCTACACTGCAATTAGACACTATCCATCAATTATGTGAGAATTCATCCTTGCCCTTTAGTTCCACCAACACGTGGAAAAATGGAGCAGCAGACTACATCAAATACACAGTTGTGACTGTACACATACCTTGATGTATTTTTCTGAGTGCCCCTTGAGACTTGCAAGCTCTGCAAGGTCTGGCATCACGTGATGTTTGCTGCTCTTCATCAGTCATGATTTAGTAGAGTAGGTGAAAGAAGCTCTGGCAGATCCGTTCAAGATAACGTGTTTCCCCTCCAGTGCAGGTACTAATTATATAATGGCTTTTTAAGGTATTTTTAATTAGGAAGTGACTATGAGTCTGATACATGACTGTGAGAGATGAACATTCTCTTTAACAGTAAATTTACTTAGCTTCTGAGAAAAAGAAGCTTTATTTCCCTAAAAGAAGTCCTTGTTAGGTGAAAGTCATGCCAAAATTGCAAAGGAAAATGTCAGCAGTGTTAGCCTCAAAAATAGATGCAGCACTAAGTAAGAACCTGGCTATATTCCCCAGCCTGTTTTGTGGACAGCAACTAGTTTTGAAGAGATGGGTTTGCTGGCCTTTGTAAGCATCCATTTTGTTAGATTAAACTCATTATTGTTTGGGTTTTCCACTTTGATACTCGATGTTAAAACTGATCTCAAAAATACTGCAGTCACCTCTTTGTGGTTTTGGAGATGAAAACAACTCTTTGCATCTTGCAGTTTCCATGACTGATAATATGATCTGTTCTTTCTATCACACACCCACTGTGATTTTTCTTCTTGGGGGCATTGAATAAACTCATATTCTGAACATTAGTTACATTTTTTAAAAATACACTCACATACCATTGTACATTCCCCCTTCACAGAATTAAGAGTTTTAATAAAAATTTTAAAACATGTTGAATACTGACCACCCTTTATCATCAATCAGTAGGTTTCTCTTGCTGATTAGAATAAGAAACCATCAACCCATAATCTCATCTAGCCAATTAATTATACAATACTAACTAATCTGACTTTCATAAAGTGAAATCAGAGAAGCTCAAGGTCCTGAAAATACATGCTCTCTCAAACTATCTATTTCATCATTCAAGATACTCCAGGGTCTAGTGATAGGAAGATAACCCACTCCTGTTTCCAGCTTCCAGATTCACTACAATGCCTTAGGAGCTGTGTAACATTTCAGCTTTCCCCAAACCACTACTGCTCTAAGAACTTGATAATCTAAATCACTGTTTTGAAACTACATGCTCCAAAAGTAAATTCTTATCCTAATATCCTAATATGTAGAGGAATGTAGGAATTTATGACTGGTTTCCCCATTTTCAGGTTTTTCTACAATCCTGATAGGAAACATTTACAAACAGGAATCAACAGTCCTATAGCAGACCCAATTAATGAGATCAAGAACTAGAATTTATCCACCTGAGAATCACCTTCTGTACCTAGCAGTCTGCACATAATTACTCAATTGTTGTTTAAAACAAATACAGAATTACTGGAATGAATGCCATAAATCAGCAGGCCTCTGTATAGCCTCTGCCTATACAAATCAGCCCCACTCGACTTCTAAGTACTATAGACAAATAATTTACATTAATTTTTTATTAAGGATTTAATGGTATTATAATAATACCATACCAACAAATCAGCATAACTAATATAGTTGGAAATACCACTATAAACTATACTGAATTTCTCCGGCAGCAAAAAGAAGCTGAGCTGGTAATGTCAATGTAAAAACCAGGCCTTAGTTCGCCACTATTCTCATGAGAAAATATTGTTATGACTAGTTTACTGTATATTTTCAAGCAATGGAAGATACCCCAAGGAAAACAGCAAGCATTTGAGTGCAGCCCTATTGATACACTGAAGAGCCTATCAATGTATTCTGGAATTTCATTACAGTTTCTAGTAAACAAAAGGTCTCCCATCTCATTTTGTGCAAGAGCCACCTAATTTAACTTTATAATCCAAAACTCTATTAAGAATTTAAGTGTTACTCCACAGCAAATATGATCCGAATGTTCTTACTCATCTCTTCTTCCCTCACGTCAATAGAAACAAACATATTTCCATTTATAGTCTATAATAAATTTTTAAAACCTTTTCCCACTTTTTCTAGGCAAATCAATTGTGAACGTGTCAGCAGGAAAAGTAGACATTCTAGTCACAGAAAACAATGAGAGAAAAGTTTCAATAGGAGTCAGGAGTAACAGGCCACTCATCTGTTTGCAGCAAATATCCAGAGTATCTCTTCCATAGATACGTTCAAATCCAATCACTTTGCAGTGACCAGGAAGCTCCCCACCAGGGATTTCCTGTTCACCATTGCAGTAAAATGATATTTATAGCCATAAACTGGAGTTGCTTCTTTCTTCCTTATTTTCCATTACATTTTATGGGGTTTTTTTTTCCAGAAATAACTTCAGTGACTTCTTTCAATTGTTGCTCTGTTTCCCATATTGTTTCTTACTAATAGATGCATCAGAGATGTTTCTGTGTTACAAGCTGGGATGGGGAACTTTTTTCAAAATACTTTCTCTGGAGACTGAGGGAATCTGTTCATATGATTTTAAAAACAATAGACAGTAATGTGATATCGAAAGGAAATGCAGAGAAATAATGTTAAAAATGTAGCAAGCTTCATCCAAGCTTCATCCATCCTTCATCAAAGGTCAGGGACATTCCCATTACCAACATATTAAAGGTGAAGATTAAACCAAAAGCACTGTCCTACAAATGCAGACACTATTTGCATCAGGCTATTTTTGTACCTTCATTCTTGTACCCAAATGTTAAGGGCCATTGTCTGCTATCATTACCCTAAATAGATGAAAACCGAGTAGCATTTGACTGCAAGCACAGAGGAAAACCTGAGTTATGCAAAGCACCCATTAAAACATCTTCAGGATAGCCAGGGCCAATAATGAATAACAAAATACACTTACTATCCAGATGAACATACAGCACTCAGCAGCATCCTTTTACAGGTCAATGGATTTTCTATAGAGCCAGTGTGGAGTAATGTTTCTAAAGTACCTCCTCAAATACGCTTGTCTAAATCTATATGTCCAACTGCACAAGTAAGCTGTCAGGCCATAAATAAAGCAGACTATTTGGTAAGCTATTTACTTATTTCCTCAGACACTGTTTATACTGTTGCATTTCCTTTTACAGTGCTACAATTGTAAAGGTATTTCAGGTTATGTATGTAAAAGGAAGTACTGCTCGAAGTATCAACAGTTAAATTGGCTGTTCTCTTCTTCTACTGGCAGTCACAGTATTCATAGATCTTACAAAATTTTAAAGCCTGAGAAAAGACTGACACCTGGTTTGAGGGTCTTGGGTGTGGGGCGGTGTAGGGAGTGTGTGTGTGGTGGTGAAAGCAAGTGTGCATAAAGAATCCATTAATATAATTTTAAGTAATACAAACAGCATCAGATACAATCCCTATACTCTTCTATTTTTATTGCTGTAAAACTGAAGGCTTATATATTAATAAGTGCAGAACTTCAAATATTTTCAGAGACTTAAAAACAGTACAATTCTAATCATAACTCACTGCAAAAGACTACCAGTTGCCTGATGCAAAAAAACCCCAGCAACTAAGGAAACTCTGTTCAAGCTAGAAAAGTATAAGATGGAAGAGATCTCAATAAGTAAGGTGGTTAAAAAAAAATTATGAATCCACAGAGACAGTTTGGGTCCATGTATCAAGACTTAGAAACAGTAAGACTCAGGCTCTCTTGAATTGAGTAGGCTGCTAGTGTGCCCAGATATATTTCAATTTATGCTCCATAAAGTCAGTCTTTGGGTGTATGAAATGTCAGATAATCAAACACAAAGCAACTCCAGGAGAAAACTTGTAAATAATGTAAAATACAGAGCATGTTAGTCTAGCAAGCCCAATTACAAGCAGTTTCACTTGAAAATGCTGATTAGAGCAAAATGTCAGGCATAAAGTACATAAAGAAAAAGTGTGCTATAGTAATCAAGTCTAAGGATGACAAAGATGGATGCCTGCAGTTTTGTTCAAATCCTTGAAGGAAAGTTGCATTCACTTGGCCAGCTGGAGACAAATATATTTTCCCAGGCTACCCAGGCTATCCAAAGAACAAGCAGTAAATCTCTCAACTCAGACTGCAGTGCACCTTCCCAACTGAAGGCCTTATGCCTCCAATTTAGCAGCTCAACTAATTCCTAAAACCACTGTTCCTTTTGCCCAAAACCATAACTATCCTTAGTGAAACTGAAGTGCATGTCAGCCAGCTTTCCAGCTCCCTATCTTCTTTACATACTGGGAAGAGAAAGAATGTTCATCGAATAGCTGGACAAGAGAGTTTTAGTAGAGCACTGCCACTGACATCCCACAGAACAGTTACCATGGCAGAAGTAGCTGTGATAAAGCAGTGAAGTGTATGAAACCATTCCACAGATGAGGAAAACAGGGACTATGGAATAACCCACATCTAACATTGAAGTGAAAACACAGTAGATCAATTAAGGCTTTTTCCTGTGTCCTGAACTGCAATCTTCCAACTTTCACGAGGTCTTGAATCCAGTGGCTAGTAACATGACAACTTCAGACAAAGGACAGCTAGAAATAAACATCAATCCTTGTTACTTTTTTATCCCCTCTGCCTACCATTCTTTACTCTTCACCATGCATCTATACCATACACATCTTCAACCATGGTCTCCTCAGTTCAATTCTACAAGGTGGTGAAGGGGAATCTGATCTTACAGCACATACATGCTTAAGTTACCTTCAGGGCATATATTTTTATTTTCTTCCCACTACCCCTACAGGAAGATCAATAATTTCCTGTTACAATGTCCAGCAGCAATACTTCAGCAGCCAGCTTCTATGTCCAAGTATCTATTTTCAGAGAAATAAAGGAGTGAAACAGAAAAAAACAACCACAAATATACAGACATTTATGCAATATCCACACTCTCCATGGCTCTTTCAGTCCTTACACCTCCAAGTACCAGTTTTGCTACATGGTAAAACAAGTCTCTGATTCACTTTACCTCTGTATCCCACAAAGATTATAACGATTTGGAACAAGCATCAAGGGAAGGAGTAGTGTGGTTTGTCTAAGTCAGCATTGCTGCCAGAAATAATGCATGTCAAAGAACATCCCTAAGACATCTAGAACTTTGAAGAATTAATAAATAATATGTCTGGATTTTAACCTGCTTTTTAGAAAAGCAGCATTCTTCTCAAACCCTCTTCTCCCTCACTGTAACAATCTAACTTACTTGATACCTGAAAACAGAATATAACAAAGTTAAGATGTCTTAACAAACCTAATTAAAAACAAGCCAAAGTTTGTTATCAACTATCAAGTTAAAAAGATATTTCTTACAATTTCTGAAGTCAAAAAGCCACCCAAAACTAACTGAACACATCAGAGTAAGCAAGAAACTCTGCTTCATCTTCACCCAAACTCCCATTTACTAAATTGCATCGAGGGAGAAAATATAATCACAGTGAATTGATTATGCAATTATGATATGATTAAGCTGCGTTTTCCCTCTTGGTACAATTTGGTAAATGTATGTTTATGCAAATGTTAAGCAATATTCTGCAGGTAATGCACGTTACACTTATATTTTAGTGGGAGTATCACCAAAAAGCAGGAGTCATGAGTGCACATTAATGCCTTACTATAGAAGATTATTTCAAATATACATGACTGTGAGAAGGAAGAATCTGTCCAGATCATTATTATGACATCTTATAAATTAAAATAAGCACTAACTTACTGTGCATGGTACACATTTTAATAGCCAGAAATGCAACAAAAAAGGAAGACCACAAAAATGGACATGAGAAGATAAGCTGCGTTGGGTTTTTTAGTAGTAACAAATACCCAAAATTTGCTTTGTTAATAAGTTGGTCTGGTGTACGTGAAGACTTAAATATTTGTTTGCCTCATCTCTCTGCTTCTCAAACAAGAGATTTGTAAAGCCCTAAAACAGAAATTAAAAAGATATATGACATCAAGTCAGACACCATAGAATAGCATAGAATCTATAAAGCACATTTCATATTTTCAATTTCTACTCTGAAAGGAAGGGGAAATAATCTGGCAGAGTTTTCAGGGGAACTATTTTGCAATATCCTCCTTTCCAACTACTCTTAATAGGAATTTATTCTTTGCTCACAAGTATTTCTTTCCCTTACTAATTAAAACAACATTCTAGGCTTGTCAAGGAAGGCTTTAACACTCTTCAGATGAACTGTATTCACTTCACCCCTTCTCCTGTTTCTCCCTTGGATGGTCCTTATTTAAACTGATACAACGTAATACCAGAGCTATGAAGCCTTACTTTTTTACAAAAAAAATGTAAAAGCTTTGTCACAGCACAATGTGTTCTTAAGTGATCCCAACATCACCTGTAGAGCAATTACTTTCAATGGTTTAACTAACATCACAGAATCACAGAAAGGTTTGGGTTGGAAGGGACCTTAGCAATTATTTAGGTACTACCCCCTGCCATGGACAGGGACAGCTTCCATTAGATCATGTTGCTCACAGCTCCATCCAACACAGCCTCAAAGCAGTAGTAGTTTTGAGTCTTCACCCAGAAAGCTGAAAGCTTCATTCAGTGTTCTCCACCCAGACGTAAACTCATATGGCATAAGGGTATGGTCAAGTTAGTGCATTACTTAGATGGTGACCACTACTAAAAAACAACTCACAAAGCATAAAGTTGATCTTGATTGATCCAGACCATTGTTAGAAATCTCACAACTTGTCACTGCATTAAATATTTCATTATTCAAGCATAGCTAAAGGAAGCCCCAGGCTAATCTCACCAAGATCAAATTGCTATTTAAAATCAGCATTAGATAATACAAGTATTCCAAGATATTTCAAAGTATCTGTTCCATTCAGACTTCCAAATTCCAAAATAGAACTGGCAAGCTTATACTGATTATACCAGAAAACAATGAAGCAGTTAATCTACATCTGTATAAAGGATTCTTTTTAGCAAAAAGCCAAAGATTACAACATTTATTTTTCCAGCCAACTTACATCAACATGTAGCATTCACTATTTAAGTCTGTGTTTTAGTAATTTATTTTTCAATGATTCACCTAACCTTGACTTGCTTTACAACTAATGAATCAGATTAGCACCAGAGTTCTGCTCAGGACTGAAGCCTGATGGACTTACTGGAAGAACTGTAAACATAAAGTTCACATTATAAAATAAATTCTGTTCCTAGTAGTAATGTACCAAGCACCATGATCCCACTGTACAATGTGGTGGTTGGCAGAACTATGTCAATTCCAGCAACTTGCTATGTGAATGTCAGTTTTAAATAAGATCCTAACTACTTAGATAACCAACAAATATGTTTGCATTACAATTTAAAACTATGGAAGAGAAAGCTTTTGCATTCTATTTATCTTTCAGTTTATAATGTAGAATATAGGTCTGGAATTCAGAAGTCCTGCCCTTTTAAACCTCTAATTAACAAAAATATAGCTTGAATTTACAGATTTTGGCCAGACTTCACTAATGTTGATTAGAAAGATAGAGATTCTGAATTGTAAAATGATTCCTTGTGTTAATAACATCCTGAATGAGTATGTGGCAGGTTTAAGAGCTGTTCTCCTTCACATTCTCCCCCAGTCAAAAATCACTCTTTGGAATGTCTGAAAGCAATGGTAATTGAACACTGGAGTTGTTAAACAGTAGTATTTCCATAATTATAAAAACCCAACCACCCGTGACCATCCACACACACACACTAAACCCCCATAAAAATAACAGGAGGGTATGGAAGTCTTAGAGGTACAAAGGGGACTAGGATACATAAAGACTTACTTTCCCAAGGGAGACAATCTGATATGCTGGAGTAGTGGTTTGTAGAGAAACATCTCAGAAAAGGGAAAATTCTGCATATACATAATCTCAGGGAGAGAAGGTTTAACCCAACACAGTAACTCAGGCCTATCTATGCTTTCAGTACTTAAATCCAATTCTAAGACTTTTGTCAACGGCAACAACTTCTCCCTTAGCAACCCCTCTCACCTGTGAATTCGGCTGGGTACTTGTCTCTACTAATCAATGTTTAACCATTTAAGAGAGACATTTAAATTCTATGTTTAAATATTACTTTCAATGGTTGTTTATCAATTATACATTCTTTGCTAAAATAAAAGATAAGATAATCTCAAAAGAATTTTTATCTGCAAAATAGAGCTTGGGAAACCAGCCATTAAAAGTCCATTTTGAAATCTAGCAAAAACAAAGAACAGAAAAAATTATGCTCCTTTATAGAAGTATCTGCAGAATTGTGATGGATGATGGAGCCTGAACAATCTAAAACACTGCATTGCTCAGAAAACCTGCAACTTTGCTGTGATGTGGTCTTATATACTTCATAGGAATTGAAGAATTTCACCTGGGCTTGGAGGTAAAGAAAAATTGAAGTGAAAGATCATATTTTCCAGTGTACTGCTTCTGAAAATGGTATTTAAGAATTCTGCTTCAGTGACATTTATGTTCAGCCTGTGATACATTTGTAGCACTTAAGGAACCAGAAGAAAAATGTTTCATTTGGGGGACGCTTTTTCCAAGAGTGCCATCTACAAATTCGATTTCCAAACCTGATGCATGAGTCAAGAATTCAATGACAGAAGTCAAAGTACATTTGGTTATTTCAAGTAGTAACAAAAAACATAACCGTAAACCCATTTGTCAGGAAATACAGCTGCATTTTTATATATGTCCCCAAAAGCAGCATCACTTTAAAAGCCAACTTAGAACCTCTACAGCAATCTTCACAAATTATGTGTTAAATGAAGAGGGTGCCCTCATTGCTAACACAAAGCACTGGACTTAAGAAAAGGGTTAAGTGGCACTGTCCACAAACCTTTTTCAAGTTATGGAAAGCAGAAGAAAATCTATTGCCAGGCTTTGCTAGCATCTTTAATGATTTTCCTGTTTATTCATTAATAGAGCTTTATTTATTAATTAATATTGTGTTTGGAAACTTGTGACTAGTGAAATCTAGTCAGACATGTCGGAGTCTAGGAAAAGCTTGGGAACTTTTCCTGCTCCTCTGGGTGTTTGTTTTACCCTCAGAGCTCC
>VZRF01001110.1:1370627-1393792 GCA_013396875.1 Vireo altiloquus | reverse complement strand
ACAGTCTGTGCCTCTGAAACTTTGATAAGAACAAGAAATAAACAAGCTTTGAAACAGCAGAAAGAAGCCTCATTTCATCTTTTCGGGACATGGGACACTGAAACAAGGAACACAGCCGGGCCAGATGTCAGGGGAAGAACACCTCCCCCCTGACAAGACACTTTACATGCCCATGCCCTTACTGTGAAGTCCTTCTTTACCTCCCTAATCCCCTCAAATAAGCAGACAGTGATGGAATTACCTGAATGTATCTGAGCTCCCAATCTAAAGCCCAGCGATCAGGTACTGTGCTGTTCCTTCAGCCAGGACTCTGCTTCTGCTACAGCCTAAAGTTCATATCAAACCTTGAGGAGCATCAGTGCAAATGGCTCCATGAGCTGGAGCAAAGTCCCTTCTACCATCTGTGCCAAGCAGCTCTACCTTTGGCAGATTGGAAGGTCAGGCCCAGGAGGCAGAGAATCACTTAAACCAAGATAGCAAAATCCATCTGGGAATATGAATCAGAGCTCTTTTATGAAGGAGAGGCACCAGATTTCCAAATACTTAGCCTTCATCCACTCTGCTAACATTGATTGCCAACCACCATCAGCTCAGCTCTCACGTGGATTTATAACAGCACATTTGGAAAGGCTACGTCGTATCACCAGGGGATTAAATTTTCTTGAATTAGTATTCCAGAAATACGATGATCAAACTCCATTACTGCCACTGAGATACATTAATATTGAGAAGCAAGAGCAGAAAAAAGAACAGTTCTATTATTATACAGGCCGTCCCAGTAGAAAAGGCTTGAACTATTCAAGTCAAAGTAATGGCAACCAGTTACAGTAATGGGGTTATTGAAAGTTCAATTACATTTTTAAGAGTTTTCATGAATTAAAAGTGTTACTTTTTAATTGGGGGGGGAAGGGGGCATGTGGTACCATAGAGAATCATTATTATGCTCCCTTTTTAAGTAATAGGACTTTTATCTAGTTTTAAATTATAAAATGGTCAATCTAAACATATTTAGATTAAATTGGAGACTAGCCAGAAAATGACTGGAAATATTTGCTTCAGTATGGTAATATAAAGCTTCTCTGCTGCATAGCCTGGATGAAGGAAAATGACTGGCAGACAGATTGGTTAATCCACATTTTATTTATCTCTATGTCTGGATATTCAAAATAGCGTAAATAGCAACTAATCTCACAAAATTTCTGTTCCAGTATCAATCCAAAATCCGAATTAAACTGGAGTTAAGCATAATAAATACACCAGTTCAACTCTGTGGTTACAAAGAACTCGCCATTGTTAGGATATCGGTTCATTCACTTTTGGTATCTTTACTATCTGTGATCAAGATTCACTTTTCCTACTTTGTGACGTGAATAACTAGCATCAGAGAGAGGAAAAATTAAATTTCCACCTGACATGACCAAAATATAGTGGCACTAGAGCTGAAAAGTTGAATAGCCAGATTTTTCCTGTAATCAAGATCAGAGAGTCTTTGCACAGAAAGAGTCTGGTTATGAGAATTCATATAAACAATTCAGATCAGCAAAAGCTGCAGGTCAAAGCCCTCATCATCCCTCGCCCACAAAATTAAAGATAGAAATCCTTCCATTTTCCATTTAAAATTCCTCTTTGCCAAGGTTGCATTACTTCTTAGTTTGCTATTCCCATCTGCAACATGTCAGACATCTCAATTAGATATCACAAAAACACTCTACTCCCATCAGTGTGTTCTGTAGGCAGAAGCTGGGAACAAGTGACACTCTTAAGTTCCAAGTGGATACAAACATAAATAGCACCTCCCTGTAGATCTATATGTGGATCCCAAAGCATCCTAGGAGTCAGGTTCCCAGACTCTGAACTTTCACTGTGCATGACTGCTGTCTTCATGAAAAGAACTCTTTGGCTCAGCTACAGTTGTCATGGAGACAGCAACTTTGATTTTTAGATCTTTAGTATATGTGATATTTCAGCCATATGTTGCATACATTTAAGTTCTTTACCTATTCCTGCTCTTTAAAACTGAGAGAAGTAAGAGAAACTGAATGATGTACTTCTCATTCTGGAGAAACATGCTTGCAATCCAGAATAACCACAAATTTAAGATACTATGAGCATATCTGATTGATGTTTTTTCCTCCAGCCCAAACAGTTTTATTTATGACAAGATTTCACCTGAAAAATTAAGGCTCTATTCTTCTGATAAAGTCATGAGATGGGCTTAATCTTGCCCATTAACACAGCACACTGCTTGTTGTGCATGACTCCTGTATTAACAATCCCTGAGAGAGGTTCCCATTCCAATCACACCAGGGGTACTGCTGGATGGACATCAAGCTCTCCACTATCCCAATTGGTCTGCCTGCCTCTCTAAACTCAGACCAGCACGGTCCTTCTCCACACCTTAGAAAAGCGCAGTAAATGCAGCCTCACAGAGTGGTGATGCTACAGTTAACATCAGACACACCCGCTCTTGTAAAAAACACCCTCAATACCCGCTGACAAAGGATTGAGCTATGGTCTGGATGCCAAAGAAACAAACCCAAAGATGGCAAAATAATGCTTAACTTTAACAAAACAGTTACATAAAGCAGTGCAACTGTTCTCATGTTTAGCATAACTGTGACCGCTCGTGTTTCTGTATTTTCAACCTTAAAAAAAAAAAAGAGCAGAAGTATAAGCTGCTCTACTCCTCCATCATTCAACAAATCTGCATAGGCAACGAGAGGGACAAAGTGTATCCATCGTTTTATCCCTCAGGGTGCTCAATACAGAGTCACTACTTGAGTCCAAGCAAAGAGCATTCCAACAATATTTCTTCATAAAAAAGAGAGCACTTTGTAACAAGTTGGTAATTACTTCCTCAGTCACATTCAAGCTCTTGACTTCAAAGCTAGGAACATAGATACCTGACCAATAATTCTAAAATTTATATTGGAAGCAACAATAGACAGCAACTTGCTTTGCCATGGGAACAATTCTTAAAATTTAAAAGAAATCACTTCTCAAATATAAATATAAATACTATAAATCCAGTGTAAAGCAGCTGCTACAATACATAACTTGTTTTTAGTGTAGAGATACTACCACAAGGGTTTCCAATCTCTAATGTGAGACAATACCAGCTATGGAACAGAAATACAAGCTACAAATGACTCCATCTCCAGCTTAAGCACATCACAAACAGAAATCAAAACACTGAGGCACGAAAGTAACTGTTGCTCTCCTCTCAAGAAGAAATTACATTTAAAATATTTAATGTAGTCAAACAGCAGAAGTATGACTGGTCAATTATAATACCTGAGTACTTTCTCAAGGAAAAGTCAGGGAAACAGTTTTCCTTACGGCAATACGAATTAAAAAAGCAAAACCTGGAAGATTAAAGTGTGAGCTGCTTTCTCTTCCACTGTAAAACTGCAAGAAATAAAGAAACATGTTATCTTAATATGTTATTTATTCCACCAGCACACTAAGAATGTAACCCATAATTCATCCTAAAACATGTTCTATCACGTTTCATACTGTTGTAACTGGGAATTATGCAGTGTTTCAAATAAATACTACATTCACACGCATTTAAACACTCTCCAAATGGTACTTAGACCTTTAAAATTATGATCTGGGTTTTTTCCTGATTTGCCTTCTATAAAGAAATACTTCTGAATCCTTGAATATCATGTGGACAAACCTGAAAATAGCTCAAAAACAAAAGCAGCCCAGTTGAACAAATATGGCTTCATGCCCATTAAACTATAGTTTGGACTGGAACTAGAAACTCCATGTTAGATGTATTCACACTATTTAATAGATGGTAGATGCTAGATTTTCCTACCAGTAAAATACAACAGTAAAAACTGCAAGTATCAACTCTTTAAAGACCTTAGGGCGTGTAACTATACTATCATCTCTATACTATAGAAGCTCTGTATTTTGATTACAAATAAGTTGCTACTATTTAGCAAATAAATTGAAGGCAAATATTTGTTGGCATTTTAAGTTTGGAGATAATATGATAAATCCCCTGCCTTTAATTTCATATAATGTTGCTGTTATCAGAGTTCGATCTACTATTCGATTTAGTAAAAGTGGGAAATGTCAGAACATGCCATCTTGCTAACACAACCAGCCACTTCAGCCATATATGCAGCTGCATAAGCAATCACTGATGGGTCAGGAGGGCAAAACAGAGGAAAAACAATGAAGTGCATAGCAGGGAGGAGCCTGCTACTGAAGCACTCTATCCTATTTTTGCCCACATTTTAAAGTGGTTGGTAGAAAACGATGAGGGTACAGAAGTGCCATAAAAATGATTCAAGAATCAGAAAGGTACCTTACAATGAGAGGCTAAGGGAATTCAACGTGTTTAGTTTTTCTGAGAGGTTGAGAAGTGAGATGATTACAGGATGTAAGTACCTTCACAAGGGAAAAATGCTGCAGGGTGGTGAGGAGGGAATATAGAAACACAGTAAGAACTAGTAGCTGTAACACGAGACCAACCATATCCAGATTTTAAGAAACTGTGGCTTTATTCTGAAATAGTGGAAGGATCCAAAAGAACAAGGAAAATGCTCCTTTTTGATGACATTTTCAAAGCAAGACTGCATGCCTTCCTGGAAGAAACGGATTAACAAAACTCCTAGATCTGGCTTGAAATTAAGTGACTAATGATAAACAAAAGTCTTTAATTGCCATCTGAAGAGGTAAAAGCCATACATCTACACAATGCTGAAGAGTTCTCAGGCATACCCCGAAAAGGATAAATGGAGTTGCATTAAGGGACACACGGTATTTACGGGTAGTGGCCTGGTGCATACATTACCTAAAGGGCTTTACTGGTTCAGACCAAGGTTCTACTACCCTGTTTCTGACAAAGGCCAACTGACGTCTGGAGAAGACAAAAATAGGTCAAGCACATGGCTGTATACTCCTGATGAACTTAACATTACCCATCTACTTGCAATTTAGTAGATTAATGAATTTTTAGATGAATGGTTTTTCAATGTCTAGTTTTTCTAAGCATTTCAATAATCATTTCATGCTATGGCATTGTGTTCTACAGTTCACCAGTTTGTTTCAGCGTTTCTGAGGCTATCAAGCAATAGTTAATTTTTGATTGTTTCCTACTACTTGTATAATAAGGATTCTTTGCTCTCTTTATCCATACTTACAGGCTCCTACCATTCCTTTCCTGACATGTTTTCCCAAGTCTGGTGAGCTTTGGCCTACTTCATCATTCCCCATACAGGAGATGCTTTGTTTCTTTATTCTCAGCAGTCATAGATCTTTTCGAAGTCTACTACAACTTTTCCCATTATGAAGGGCAAGAAAGGCCAACCCAGCAGAATTGCTGTATCCAGTAGAATACAAAATATTCTCATGTGGTTCATCATTTGTTTTAAACATGAACTTTTGACCATTTTTGAGAATTGATCAAAAGTTTCCATAGAGATAACTTCTGTAAACCCAAGAATTCCTGCCTCAGTGAGGACAGCCAATTCAGAATTTAACATATGTAAACTTGTGATTGTTTTTCTCTTAATACATTTAGATATGACAAAATTGAGCTTCACCTGCCATTACCCAGTCACCTGGTATTGTGAGATTCTTCCCCTGAAAAGCTCATTATCATCAAACAATGCACAATAATCTCTAAACAAACAGGAAAGTACATATCACAAGTTCAAATAATGAATTAGTGTTCAGTAAAATATACATGTAACAATTCTAATCACGGTCTTCAAAAGATTCAGATTTTTTTTCCTAGCTAATTAAGAACCTAGAAAGACTTCTAAAAAACATTACAAATCTCATTCAGCCACCATTCAGCCCTCTCTCTAAGGCATTAGAAGGAGCAGAAATCAGATGTAAATGAGGAGATACCTGATTTAAATACTGCTATTCAAAATACATTAAAACTGTTCCCAAGCAACAGCACTTTTTGTTTGTTTTTTTAAGAGACTTCTTTAGAATTTAGGTTTAAACATACATATACACTTGAATAAAATGCAAAAGCATTCCCTGTGTACTACTGTACTGTGGGACTATATTAGAAACTTAAGAAATCTAATTCCAGAAGTACACTCCAAATAATCAGTTTCACTATTAACCACTGCCTACTCCTCACACGACACCAAATTCCCCAGATTTAAACCAACCCTACCATGTGGCTTTATTGAAGACTGGTCAAGCAGTTGTGGTTTTTTACAGTTGAAATTACAGCTAGAAAAACTTTTACTACGTAATGTTATAGTGTTGACACCATACAGCTTCAGTCATTGTGGGGGGCAACACTGTCCTTCCTCCGACAAGGTGCTGTGAAACCATACAATAACAATTTCTTTTGAACACAGTAACAGCACAGGCAATTGGGAAAGAGAAGAATATCAAATTCACTGTCCAGTTCCTATTTCATTTCATTAAATTTGTGCCTAACTTTATAATTTGTACGCAACAATGCATCTGTTTAGTGTTTTGTGTTCTCCTGATAACACCACTTTCTACGAGAATGTATGATACAGAAGAGTGCATTATCCTGAACTCATTTTGTTCCCAACCATTTGTGAAATTATTAACCAACTGGTTTTTGTGTGCACTGGATAAGAACAACCATTTTGCACATTTAAAGTTTTCAAAACTTCAGAGTTTTTTATAATGGGTTTTCAGTTTGTTTGTTTCACTGGAGGCCCATTTTCCTGGTATAAATTTCACTACAGTAGAATTTAAAAACACGGTTCATGCAGACTTGACTACAATTATATTATTTGTTGATTTAATGCTCAAATTATATTGTGTGGTTTCCAAAATAGAAAAATCTGTTCAGAGACCATAAATTGAAAAGGCTCTTTAAGTTACTCAGACCTAGTGAGTTCCTATTCTTCCCCAAAGCCAAGCTTGCACAGACTCTTGGTATCTTTCAGTTGTCCATCCTCACCCTGCAGGTGGTTATGTCTAAAAATACAGTAATTGTATGACTGCATATACAGTGCTGTAAGTTTGAGTGCCCAGGCTAAATTAGCTTAAGATTGTATTTGTTACTGAAACTCATTTCCTCTGAGGAATTACAAACATTTTGCCATGTTCTGAAGCAACAGGTTTATGACAGTAGAGGTAAAAGGACAAGTGAGACTAGAAAGCATCAAAAATTCTACAGTTATTTTGACCTTCTGTACTTCCTTTGTTTTCAAAATCAGACTTCGAAAAAAATCACCCCAAGCTTTTGTGTATGCTTTCTTACAAAATTTTTCACCCCTCTTTTTTCAGAGAGGGAAAAGTTCTCTCATTAATTTTAAGTCCTGACTTTAATAAACTTACAACATTTTTAGAGTAACAGTAAAGCTTTGCAACAACCCCAACACAGTTATCATGGGGAATAATTAACACACAGAAGCTCTTAATTTCATCAGCTGACAAAGGGAGCAAGAAAGAAGGAGAAATTGTCTTGTGTCTTGTTCTGAGATGATAAGTTTCTTATATTTATCATTATTGAGAAATCTGAAGTTGCACTAACAAGAAGTGTGTTCATCAGTTGGTCTGTGTTAAGTGGAGCACCAGACCAAAAAGAAACCACAAAAATTTGTATTCATTCATACAGGGTTATTCAATATCTCCCCTCTTCCATCACTTTATTCTGAAGCAAGTTGGCAGTATGCTTCCATGAATCATGTCTAAAAAGGTCTGCTATCTATTCACACCGATGTCAGTGAAGTATTCCATTCTCAATCTCATAAGGGATTTTTAGTGAAGTCCCTCCCTGACTGGTCCACAAATTCCAGTAACAGAAATACTGCAGCAAGTTTTCCACTTAAACATAAGGCCATATATTGTCATTAGAAAAGGAACACTGTTTAAATATGATCAATTTCAGTTCTGTGGTTTCAGATCAATATAGCAAGTCTTCAACGAAGAAATAAGACTCCTTGAAAGACTACATTTCATATTTGCAGACATGGGGGGGATAAAAAAATACAGGAAAAAATCAATATGTGAGAGGTTGTTTTCAAGAATGTTATGAAATGTTATCATCTTACAAGCAATTTTACATGCTTTTTCTGTTAGCAGCATCATTTACTATACACTGCTCTCCTAGGCTGATTTTATTTTACTTACTGCTGAGTAAGTGGCATTCAAGCTGCTCACACAAAAAAGTCATGGAAGTGTCAAGAGCAGGTTAAATTCTTGAAATAGCCAGTGAGCTCCTAAGACTGACAGACTACTGCTTATTTAAGGAGTAGAATAATAAGCATAACATATTTGTCCATAGACACATTAAACATTGGAAAGTCTTTAACAGCATGATTTTATTATGAGGTATTGTGCAGAAATTATTCACTGACTTCAAAACAGTCATCAGTCTTCTCAACATACACTCTCCTCTGAAATGTTAGTTTAATATGCTTACTTCCAATTAACATAAAAAGTAACTAACTCTATAAAGGTTTTATTTCAATGCATACTGAACATAATTTATTAAATAATTAACAATCCATATGGACTAATAACTAAAAATATGTCATTATATCATTTAGGCCCAACTATAAAGATCCTCTCAGCACAAGGATGGCTGCAGGACTTCAAGGGAAGAAATTTCACTGTATTTCCTGTGAAGTACAATGAAACAAATGACACAGAAAGAAGACCTGTAAATCTCTATTTGTAGTCACTTCAGGACAACACACATCATGAACAGACACATGCTTAAATCTACAGCATAAATGCAGCACTTCAGAAACATAAGTGAGCTGTGGATCAAACACCTGAGCAGAAACAGGCTCAGAGAATCCAAGTTCATGTCCCAGAGAGGCTGCAGTGGCCTGAGTAAGCATCCTGGCTCATTCAAACCTAATCCATGGAGCTTTAACAGAGTAAGGGAGACTAAGCAGTTTTCTGTCAGGTGACACAAGGATACCAATATAGTCTTCTCTCCATAGCAACATTTATCAAATTTTGTGAGGAAATACCAAGTTTAAACTCAAATATAACAAACAGTGGCTTTTTGTATACATACAAGTTTGTAATGTCACATACCTGCAACACACTTGTGAAGGACATGGATCAAACACATAGACTGTATTGTTTCTGTATTAGGATGGTTCTTTTGGGTATATTAAAAACGCAAAGACTTCATCACTTACACACACACACATAAGCTTATCAACTACATCCTTGTGACTACACAGAGAGAGGGAGTAGAGACAGAAGAGCAACTGAAGGTTTCCAGGCTTGATGGCCTATAGTGACCCACACCATTAGTAGCAACCTCCTGCCATCACGTCATCTCTTGTATTGCAATGAATCATCACAAGGCCCTACAGCCTCAACCCTCCCCTGCTTAATGTACAGACTATTTAAAACGTGGGAAAATTACTCTGCCCAACAGACTCTGTTTTATTTGATTGTTACTCCATGTTACAAGGCTGCCCTTTATAGTCTGTAAAACTTGTTCTGTTCAGTCAGTGGTTCACAAATTAACCTGTAAAAAGGCAAAAAGCTCAATAAAAATGTTCTTCATTCTAGCATCGTAGCCAAGGCTCACAAAGCATAAAAAGGAAAATTTCCACAAAATACACAAACAAGGCAAGTCATGCACTTTGTTGATCCAGTGGTTGTTACACCACTCACAGCAAGATATCTTAAATTTTCATTAGAAAATGTCACTTCAGCAGTTGGCATTACTAAATATTCTTCTTGGATGTTCACGCTAAAAACCCCAGAAATAACACACCCCGCAAAAATACCCCAAAAACAAACACCAAACCAAATAGTCATTTCTACACCAACATATTTTAGGTCTTTATCAACCAATCATAAAAGACAGTGTCACTGCATAGTTTTATTCCAACTACTATAAAATAAAACCCACTAATCACAAGACTGCCACCATAATGGGCAATATGTGCATTTACCACACAAAATTCTCAAGTACTCTGACATTTTCTGGTGACAACAATCCCTTTATTAAAAAAAAAAAAAAAAAAAAAAAAAAGCCCAAAGTATTTTAAATTCACCTGAAATAAGCCTGCATATCAAACAAGCCTACCTCAAACTCAGAATGTTAAGAATCTAGTTAGTGTTTTAACTACTACCATATACAAAATGTGAGTCTGGCTCTAGTTTGGAAACACAACTACTTCACGTAACAAGAACTCTGTGATGAGTACTGGAGGTTACAATCTCAGAATGCTTAGTAAGTACAAAAGTGCATTTAGGATGATTGCTTTATATCAAGCTATTTTTTATTTTAAAAAAAAAAAAAAAGCCTAACCAACTTTTACATTTGTAAGATCACTACTGCTGTCAAGGTAGCAGTGTACAATAAAACAATAGCACTAAGATGTGTAATGATTGCAATAAGCTTAGTCGTGGTTTGGAAGAGAGCAAACTTACTTGTTTTCTTAAGAAATTGTTAGAGAAAAACAGCTACACTTACCAAGGATGCTTTTGGCAACTAATTCATGTGCTCTCCGACACATGCTAACAACTCTTGGATGATAGACCTCCTAAAAACTTTGCATTTGGTAATAAATTAAGTGCCATACTTTTCAAGGAATGTGGCGATACTTTTAGCTAACTATGACCATGCACTTAGATCAAACAGGAAGCAGTGATAAACTTAAGAAAATAATTATCCTCAAATGGGTAAGTTCTTTCTACCTACAAATTGCCCAAAACCAGAATCCTTTGCTCTGAAACCAAATCAAACACTCGAAATCTGTACGAGGATCTCCCTGGGACAAGGATACACAGACAACTCATTAGCATACACCACGTTCCCATATTCCATTCTGGACAGTATGCAGTTGCTTAAAATCAAATATATATTAAATACCACAGGAAAACTACGAAGGATGCAACTGAAATTACGCAATAGAACAAGATCAGCAGAGTTTGAAATCAATGCATTTTGATCCTTAAACATTACAGGTTTTTTAGCTCCTCAAATTAAATGTAACAAGGTTTTGAGCAAATCAAGAAAGAACAATCTCTTTTCCTGGTTTTCTATCTGTACTTAGTTAACCCTTATCCATCGGCAAAGCTTTAAACTACCTGGTGGTTCTGCCTGATCTGTATTTGTAAGGACTAGGCATTTTTCTGTAGAAAAGCCAATTTAGGTCACTACTTCATTGTGGAACCTGTTACAGGAAAGGTTGAAGGATTTTAACAGAATTTGCAGAGTTTGTAGATAAGCAATTCCATCAAGGCCAGAAAACCCACCCAAATCAATTTCTGGCTATCTGAGAGGATGTTCATATAGGTTTCTCTTGCATAATAGAGTGCCATCTCACGTTTACATTTACTTGCAAATACTTAATATATATATATTAAGTAAAAGAGATGTAGGAATAATAACTTTATTTCATATTCCTACTGCTATATGAATACTTGACAGATTTTGTTGCTTAAGTGTCATGTCGTCAGACATTTAACAGGCTTCCTCATACTTAAAAAGCACATTATGTGTTATTTTTATTTGCACATTGTTTTAAGATATATGAGAAGAAGCAAGTCTAAAAAAAGTTTACCATTTTCCTAGATTCATTCTTGAAAACTAAAATTTCAATCTCACTTAACATTTAGAACTTTTATCTCATTTCCATCAAAACAACTATCTTGTATGAATGTTTTATAGCACCAGCTAAAGAAATTTATTACATACCATTACTTATTGCAAAACAATATGTGCTTTCAACTGCAACCTTGACACAAGCTTCCCCCCCACAAAGTGTGCACATATTTAAAACCTCCACATAATCACCACTAATGCTCCTTAGTCATTCAGTTTCCAAGGGCTTTTCATTATGGATTAAAACAAGGAAAAAAAACCCAAACATCTTTCAATATCTTCACTCCTCCTTCACATGTTTTTTTTTTCTTTAAACTTGATATCTGAATAATTTATCATCTATTTCTCTTTCTTAATTCTCATAATCAGACTGCCTTGCCATCTGCACTATGCAATCACACTTAAGTAGGCACATAAAAATCAGTAGAAACAATGCTTTGGGTTGCTCCAGCAACCACAAATGTTTAGAAAAATGCCCCCGCAAGCATGTCAGCAAGACCATATTTTTCAGAGTATGGTTTGGAAAGCATAGACAGGAAAACCAGAAGAGGATACATTTAAATGTTTTGCTGTTTGATTTATCATTTCTTTGTGCTAAACCAACACCTCAGTTTTATGCTGGTTTTTCATATCAGAAAGGAGAGAAGGGTTTAATGACATTGTAGAGGGTAAATGACAAAGCAATAGGAATCAGGAGTAAGTACATTTTCAGAGTGAAGCCAGCTGTGAAAATAAGCATATTCCCCAATACTCACTGGCTTTTTGCTGGGATCAGAAAGACTGTGGATAGCTCACAAATGCGAGAGTTGCACTGATCCTCACATATACATCCTTTTTTCTTCTCTTACCCTCTACAAAAGTTAACTTTTAATATTCTCTTCTATGTCTGACCATGTGATTACAAGATAAATTAGCCCTTAGGCCAAATTGACTTAACATGCCTCAGGAATAACCAAGAAGCCTGACTAGTACCCTGTAACATTTTTTTCTGGGTTGGATGAAGAGATGGCTGTCCCTTCCTTCCAGAAGCAAACATATGCCATCTCTGCAGCTTAAGGCCCAAAGCATTAAACTCAACTGAAATCAAGAGCGCTTTAACTTCATGCTCCAAACTCTAACTCATGCTGGTGGAGGAGCTGAGTACAGCTCTGGCTTCTACCCTGGCTATCAGTGGGGTGATACTCTCCCACCAGAGCACCAGGTACACTGCTGGGAGAACACTTTATGCACCCTCTGCTAACTCCAATAGCTCATCGGTGACTTCCCGTGCCCTCTTATGCCCCTCTATGACTGGTAGCAATTTTACTTCATCAATCATTCGAAAATCTTTCCTCAAAATGTAAAAAATTTTAATAAAAGCAGCTCAAACTAAATTCTGTGTAGAAGGTTTTACATAATCCTAACTGTTTTGGCCATTGAATATTTTCAAAGATAAAATTCAAGACTGTACCAGACAGTTATGACAGGTTATAAACACTGCTATGTTTAAATGTAAGCTTAGACAGGCATTTCTGATCATTCAGTCTGTGCTTTTGGGTCAGAATGCATGTTTGTGGGGCAGTTCAAGGACTAGAATAAATATTACTAGCCCACTAGAAAGTAAGGCATTCTGGTACTTCTCGTAGCAGAAAACACCTGGACTACTGCGTACAGCAAATACACAGACAACAAGTCCCTGTTTACAGGTATAAATCAAGCAGTATGCCAGAAATTTTATAGGGTATTCCTTACAGCTTTATCAAACAAAAATATTAAATACACTCCTGCTGAAGTTAACTTTAAACCTAAAAAGGCTCCGAGAAAAAAACAGAGCGAGTTTTGCCCTCACTCAAACCAATAGCAGCAGTGCAATTAGCACACTGGATTAACAATATAGACAGCAAAGGGAGAGACACTCAGAAGTATTTAAAAAAATTGTTTGTTCTGATAAAAATAGAAAAGCAGTAAAATCACAAAACATTCCAATTCCTACTAAATGCTTATACATTAGAAGGTCATTTTCATGGCAAGAAGTCTTTGAATAGCAAATGTATATCTACTCTTGAAATGCTATCTTTCTAAGTGAAATGGAGTTCAGAAACATACTTGGTCTAATCCCACTATACACAGTTTGAAGTCATCAAATTGGACAGCAAGATCTAATCACTTCATTGTAAAACAGCAAACTATTTATTAGCTTGCCTTGTTGCCAGAATTAACAAACTTAATACAAAATACTTAATCTGCCTAAAAATCTATTAAAACAGACTAAATTATTCTCAGATAAGGAGGGCTTTGCAAGAGTATTTTGTTTGGTTTAAATAAAAAAATTTAAAAAAAAAAAGGGGGGGGGGGAACTATAAGACATTCAATATTCCCGAAGGCACTAATTTGATTAAGGGAAAGCATTTTAGTACTATGGTCATCTCAGTTCATAGTATAATATATCAAGAATATTATTATATTGTAGGTATTTTGCCAGGACAACATCTTTTCACACTTTAAAGAGTGCACACTGCTGAAGGTTTACTGACAAATGAGATGCTGAAAAACCTGGGCTCTGAAGTTCTCACTGGGAGTGCAGCTGACATAGGACTCTACCAATGAAACACTTCGTTCAACACCACCATACAAAAAAACCTGACATTATGGTTTTGTTTCGAAAAATACTGATCCTCATACAAGCTCTTCTGTGTGCCAGGTACAAAACCACATCTTCACAAAGTGATCATACACTTGTGCTCAAGAGTGTTTTGGTTAAGAGACAACATACAGTGTTTTTGTCCTTCAGCACGGGAATCACACCCTGTGAGATATTCCTTTTACTGCAGACAGTGGAAGGACATGGCTGGACTCAGCTTTTGTAAAAATTAATCCCCTTTTCTTGAAAGGATAAAAACTTTTAAATTATATCGTCCAAAAATGTATATTCTCCTCAATTTACATGGGTCACTCAAATACTAAGGAAGCCACAATCTCAGAGTGCTTTGTTTTATTATGGAGACAATTTTTTGTCTATGTAATGTGTCAGAATAAGATTCTATCATTTTCCCATCCTATCTTTTGACTTTTATTCTAAATTTCTAAATCCTTCTTAGAATTAGTGAAATCCTTTGCTTAGAATGAATGATCAATATCAACTCTAATACAATATAATATAACATAATATATTGATGATTAAGGTTTTGTATATTAAAACTCATTGCAAATTCCATGTTTTGAAAAAAGAGACTTCTATTCCTTCAAAGCATTCCATAGAATTAATGTAAAGAAATGCAAATATTTGAGTGAAAATACAGATATGCTATTTATGCAATCATCCTGAATATGTTCAACAACAATATATCCAGGAAAAAAGGTAAAATAAATGAAAGTGCAAAAATATGCAGGGAAAATATTCAAGGTGAAAAAAAAGAATTAAACTGGATTCCCCTCTTCACTTTGCAGAAAGTGAGATGCATAAGCATAATCTCTGACCAACTGCTCCCATACCTTCAAGTTCCTTCATATTCTCAAGAGTCTTTTTGCACCTTTTTCAAAGCGAAATGAAATGCTACTGCCTTTCAATCTGTTATCCAAGAAAGATCAGTCCTATACTACAACATCAGAAAATACAAGTATGATGAATATATACACAGGTCATATTTATATTTCACATGATTATATACATCATAAATTTATATACTCCATACTCTCACCTATGTATTTATATATACATTAGAAAAAAATAAGAAGAAAATAAGATTGTCTGAGAGAAAAGTCACTACAGAAGTAAATGAAGAATATATGCATTTTAATTTAAGAAACCTAAGAACCCATCCCCACACTCTTTACAGTTTTACAGCAATTACGCACAAGGTTTGCATAAACACTTCAAAATCATCAAAAGCTGTTTTATCAAAACAGCACTTAAGTTTTACATATGTTTCAACACAAATTAGTATTCAGAATTAAAGAGCAAGTTGACAAAAAAAAAGGATGTCAGCTGTCATTTTAAACTGTAACCAGATATAGAAAATGGACATGAAGAAGGAAGACAAAGACTGGGCCACAGTGATACAAAGGTTCTTTCCAAATACTTCTTGTAATTTAATTATCTTATTAATTCTTTCACTGAACTAGACTTCTGGCTACTCAAGATGAATTTTATCACTAGCAAAAAAGTTGAATAATAATTATTATAGCAGTAATGTTATTGAAACCATGATGACACAAGGATATTGCAAAGGACAACAATAATATGTTGAATACTAGAGACAATAAAAGGACACATGGATGCAGTTGAGTTTTCTGCAGACACATTGGCAAACAACACCTGTACGGTAAAAGTATGCTATTAATTTATAGCCTTAAAAAGTTCAACTCCAGCAATTAAGTAATTCCTTGGTAACATACAGACACTCAGTATGACGTCAGTCCCTGACACTCATGGGCACATCCTGCAGTAACACTGACGTCCTGATTGTTAGCACATTCCTGATACAAAACCATACCAATCTGCGCAACAGGAATGCTTCCATCAGTACTGAGACTTGGTATCTTTAGGCAAGTGCCTGGGCATACCAACTATAATCAGCACTAGCAGTTATTTTGATACAGGCAATTACTGATAGGAATGCCAAATGGAGGGACTGGAGCTCTCCAAAACTTAAAAAGTCAAGTGGCGAGGAGCTGGGGAGTGTAATAGAGAACCAGCTGGGCCAATTCCAGCAAGGAAAGAGGCCTGCTTTTCTCTCCTAGGTGGCATTCAGAAAAATCTCCACCCACTTTTCTTGAGATGCTGGGCTTTGAACACAACAACTTCACAGAGCCACAGGTTTACAGCAGAGAGGGCGATTTCAACACAATGGATGGGCTTGAGCGCCACATGAAAATTGAAGGTTTGAAAAAGATACTGCCTGTCCTCCAGATTGCAGCTAAGAGTCTGTTATGTATTTATGAAAGGCTGCAGCCAGCTGGCCAAATTTCAGATGCCTCTCTCAACACTGGAGTCCTTTCACTCAGTCTTTTATCTTTTATTTCCAGTTGAAAAAATAATGCAAATACACATACTGGTTCAGCTATTTTTCTACAGCATGGAACTTTCATTATGCTTGCCAGACTAGTACTTCAGATACATAAACAGATTTCAAGCATAGCTCTTACCACTATTTTAATACTGCTTTGACAAGGTTTAAATACACTTTAGATAAGTGACAAAAACTACAGATTGCACACAGTTACACAAAAAGACTGTCTTTTGATCCATTGAAGTGATAATACACGGAGGATTCCATATGCAAAAGCCATCTATTTCCTAAGGAGAAGCAGGAATTTGAGAGAAGGTGCTCATTATTAGAAGACAAGACCAGTCCAGCCAGAGTAAGTCTAGCAGTGAGTGACTCATGTTTGCCAGTCTGTAGATATGGAAATTACTCGTTCATGAACTGCTCAAATGTCCCTAACTTCAACAGCCAGGGGCAATACAAAGCTATTTAAAAAAAAAAAAAAAAAACAAAAACAAAAACAAAAAAAACAACAAACTGCAAATATGTCAGTTTTCTGAAATAAGGAAGAAAAAAAAATATTCTCCAATTTATTTCACTTTACATGTATATAGAATCATAGAATGGCTTGAGTTGGAAGGGACTTCAAAGACCATTTAGCTCCAACACCCCTACTATGGGCAGGGACACCTTTCACTAGACCAGGTTGCTCAGAGACTCGTCCAACCTGTCCTTAAACACTCCAAGGGATGGGGCATCCACCACAACTTCCCCTGGCAATCATGATAAACTAGAAAGCCATGGTTTCATCTGTTACATTAAATCCAAGGTTTATGTAGTTTAACAAGGTCTCCTTTGGACATGTAGTATCTATATATACTATCCTCCAGTAAGAGCTAAGGGAATAAAAGACATAAGAACTTCCTATCATTGGGTTTCAGAGGTATATTGCAGACATGAGAATTTTACTTACTTCTGCCACGCTCAGAAGTAGAAAATAGACAAGAAAAACAAAGTGAGTACTGGCATGCCATTATGCCATAATGCTATTGTTTTAGTTGCTTTAGCACAGAGCAAATAAAGGCATCAAATGTAGTTTTTTCCAATTTCCAGCAGTGTTACCACTTTCCCTTTTACACTGCTAAGCACAATACAAAAACCTGCCAGGTATTTCATTATTGAAATAACCCAATCTATCTTCCTAAGTAGAAAAACAACGATATGACAGAACAGGAAGCAGAACTCCTTTGAACACTTCCTCCTGAAGTTGTCAGTCTTGAACTCATAGCTAAGCTACCTCATAGTTATCATTACTAATTTTCAATACTGCATTAATTCACGATGAAGAATAACATGGTACTCACATTTCTTTGACTGTCCAACAAGCCTTTTCTATCCTAAAGAGGTGACTGCAAACATGTCTTTTTTCCAGGATTTCCATGGAGGATGGTGTTGTAGCTCTATGTGCTCTTCAATTTAAATTTGTGCCCTACTAAGCAACATAGGTACATACTAGCCCAAACCTGGCGTTCTTCAATGGAGAATCCAGAAAGGTGGAGTGCCTTACCTGATCATTATTTCATCCACTGCCCATGGCTGGAGGGACTGGGAGGGACTGGAGGTGCTTTATCTGATTTCTAAAACCCACTTCATCTCTCAGAACTGCCCTCAAAGTATCTCTAACAAAAATATCCCTCCGCCAGATAACTCTTCAGCACAGCATCTGCTGCTAGAAGTGAAGACACAGCTCTCAGCACATCACCAGTTCTCCAAGTAATTTCATTAAAAGCACAATGCCTGCAAAATAGGTCCAACAATACAAAAGTTTCTCACATGCAGGCTTTCAGAAGGGGAAAGGTATTTTAAAAAGTTATACCTCTTATTTCCACTGCTAGAACCAGCTGTTGAGGTACCAGCAAAAAGGGGTAAGATCAAGTCACAGACTGCATTAGCAAGTCTGAGCTGCCTTGGTATGTGCTTGGGAATGTGCACAGTTCTGTACTAGTCAAAGTTCAGACATTACCGATTTCACAGAAAATACAACACCAACAGCTGCAACATCTATTCCCCAGAAAGTTATAAAGAAATATAAAAACACAAACAACAACATAAATAAAAAGTAAAACAAAATTCATATAATTATTCAATACCACAGTTTTCAAAGGGAAGTACAATCATAGTATGAGAGTACATTAAAATTTAAACTGAAACTGTCTGGGACAACCAGAGGCATGGTGAAAGGGAATGGTAAGAGGGAACCAAGTGAAAAAGTTGGTTCTAAGCAAGATTAAGTGGAAGAAAGTTCCAGTGGATGGAGATATACTAAGGAAGCAGCATTACAATTCTTATTTCAGGAAACCCACTATACAATAAAACACCTTCTTAAGGAATGCCTTGGGCTACTCAGAAGCAAATAATAACTACTAGGTAACAGAGCAATATTTAAATAAAATCTAGGAGATTACTTGCATAGCTGTGTGCGGCCAGACCTGCCAACAATCACAAACTCCTCTTTATAAATGTTCAATTTCCCTCTTTATATATGTTCAATTATAAGTAAAAACATGCTAAGGAACCATGTGTGCTATATTAGAACAGAGAATTTAGTAAGTTTTCTGAGGGATTTTCCAATAACATGCAACAGGCAGGCCTACCAACAGGAGATATTTTATTTCTAAATAAGGGAAACATGAAATGCCTATCATTTCATCATCCCCAAAAAGCAGAAAACCTTATCTTTCCATAAAGCATAAGACTTAATCATTGGGAATTTAAATCCTTTAACTTCGAGGGAATGGTAGTTTATTAGGTACACACAGTGCTTAGAAAGATACTGCCCCAGCAAGGGCCACAGATGCTAAGAAAAACCTTATTTTTTTTTTTTTTTATAATCTGGCAATAAATCATCAATGAAATTTTCTTTCCCGGCTTCAGGAAAAGAGCCTTAGCGTTTCCAATTATTAAAGCATTTTTAAACCAAAAAAAATTGAAAAAGTAAAATATTAAGTACTTCTTTTAAATGACAGATGTCTATATGCTGAACTCAAGGTGCTGAATTAACAGATATGAACCATTATTCTGTTTATCACTTAAGAGCAGAAACATACCCACATTACAACAAAGAAGTTCCTCAACACGATCTGAAGTAGGTTCAATCCTTGCTTTCCCTGTTATGGTATATTATGTTTTTCAGACATAGACTTTTTCCAAATGGAATATGTAAACATCACTGAAGTGCTAGAAAGCAGCATTAGTACTTCATTTCCACCCCACCAAAGAGCAATCATTCTCCATCTACTATCCTCACCTTCTCTGATCAATCCTACAGACTTCAGCCTTCTCCCACTTTCCTGGCCAAACCTGAAGTGCTTCTAGTGTTTGGTGTTGTAAAACACAATTATTTTAACAGAAGAACTAGAACAGGTATGAACTTCCCTCTTCCTTCTCCCCGCCAATAAATTACAAAATCTTGGGGAGGGATGGAGAGGGATGGATTACATCCAGCTGGATCATTTACATATATTAATGGCAATGCAGGAGATAGCATGGTACACGTTAAACAAGTTAAATGCTAGGTCAGTTTATACCAAAGGCAGAGCTGCTTCCAAAGCCCAAAAGGGACAGTCAGACATTACTTCTGTTCTTCTGTTCCAGGAACAACAGTGAAACCTCAACATTTGCCTTTCATGTGCAATATTCTCTATTAGAACCACACATTCCTAGAGCTAACGGACATGTACCTACACCAGGCTTAAATAAAAACATTAAAGTTCTCACTGGCAATTAGGGACAGCTTAGTCTGGAGAGAATGTTAATCTTCCATGTAAACCTGAAAATAATATGAAAGATTAATAGCTGTACGTACAAATCTCACCAAAAAAAAGTATCCAAAATTGTTTGCACTCTGCTTGTGATCTCACCGCTACAAACTATTTGTAAAGAGCTGCAAAGAAGTTAAAATTAATATTTTGATTTACATTTTTTAAATTAGGAAGTTATTTTTCATATGAAGAAGCCCACAGGTTTTCCAATACCCTTTTAGAAGATTTTGTGACAAAAAGCAGCAGCAGCATTTGTGATAGTCATTTGCTTACATGTCTTATACTTTTCTACTTAGAAATGTTTGCCGGGGTGACTGAGTTTACCCATATAAAGTCTTAAAGAAAGAAAGAGGTTTCCATTCTTTTTTCACTCACAAACATGCCCAAATTTAACCTTATAGGCAAGATATTTTAAGTTAATAAACTGAAATTAAGGCCCATAACTGTTCACTACAGAATCTGGAGTTGCTCATATGTGAAGGAATTGGATAAAGTCCTTTCTGAACAAAAGTATAGTTGAACATTTATAGAACTGCTGATAAGACTACACAGTTATTTTGCTATCAAATCTGAAGTAATTTGGTTTTCCTAGCCAATGCCTAACTCTAACAAGAACTTTCCAAGATGACAGTTTATCATACGATTTATCAATGCAAACACACGGCACAGCACAAAACCCAGTCCCCAAAATGCTGTGCAATGAGACTTCCGACATAAAAGCACCCACTGAAACACAACTATAAGACCAAAAGAGCTACTCTGTCCTCACCCTCAAATCATAGTATCACTTCACATACACACCAATTTTTAGGGGGGAGGGAGAAAAAATGGCCTTCAAGTACACTACGCCAGTTAATTATTTTAATTTAGAGAAAACCATTTTCCATGATGCAGCTCAGTAGAAATATAACCAATCACTAAGGCTTCATTCCACCTCGGTTTTTGCCATCGTATTTGCTACTCATAAAATACACACCAAACATGTGAAAAGGGAGACATTCAGACAGCTAGAAGCTCTTTAACAAAGCACACTTTCACACTAAAAAATGGAATCCAAGTTCAAAGCTGCTGCAGAAAGTCCTTTTCCCCTTCCTTCCACAGATTTTGGAGAGCCACCAGTAAGTTGCACACAAAGCAAATCTTTCCATCCTACTTTTAAGAAACTTTACAGTAGTTTTCTTCCTTAAGAAATAAAATCGGGAGAAGATAGCAATTAGATTCTTGTCCCAAAGCAGCATCAGTATTTTAATTCTCTAAATATGTAAGTTAAACATGTCCATTGCATATATATATGAAGGAGAAAGATGTTTTACCAGCAAAATTCTTTATTCTCACACACATCATGTTATTCTTTTCAAGCCAGGAGGTAGATCTCCCTTAAGTAACACACACTGTCAGCAACAGAAGCATTGAAGCCATTGCTATGAACCACTTTAAAGCAAATGTATACAAAATACCACTGAACCTTCAGCACTATGGCAACACTTGCTTGCTTTATCTTCCAATTTCATTCATTTTCTTCTTCAAATGTTTGTTTACAGCTATTGAGACCCTGCAAAAAAAATGCCTCGATTATAATTGGTAAGAACTTTCAGCTGAAAAGTATGCAGCGTAAGGGCCTCCCTCAACTCAAGTGGTCAACCACTGCAATTTCCAGGGTCCTAATCTCTAATATGCAGTTCAGAGAGAGTGAAGTGGAAAAGAAATGATGTGAAGTAAAATCCCAATGGCATTCATACAGCTCAACATTAACTTATGTGGACTCTGTAAAAACTCATTGTTAAACGTCCCATGTCACTCAAATCCACTTCTACTGTTAACACCAGAAGGAACACGATGTGCACTTTTCTTCCTACAAACTTCAACTTAAACTATTAACTATTGTGAATAATCTAAATATCTTAGTACAGTCAGATAATATGAGAAAGCAAATCCACAATGTTTGCAAACAAGTTCCTAGTCTTGTACACACCAGAAGTCTCGGTGTGCTCTGTTTTCACAACTCCTAAGCACCACAAACCCGGTTCAGAATTGTGTTTTTCCATATCCTTGAGAACCTTAATTAAGCAATGTAAAATCTTTACAAGTTTTGCAGCCTTATATACAACGGATAAAGCAGTAAGATGTTATCTGTCAGGCAGATACTACTCTAAAAATGTCTTTTTAAGACAGGAAAAGTAGAAGAAATTCTACACAAGAGATTTCTAGTTCATCGCTATTCAGTTAAGCACAGCTCAGTGACAGTCTAGGAAATCACTAACTACACTCAGTAAATGCAGAAAACAACAACCTATATTAAATGAGAGTTAAACAAATTACCCGTTTGTCATTAAGAGCAATGTCTTTAGCTTTCTTTCCTTTACACCGTGCTTTCCATTACAGTGCCAAGCGATAGTAAAACGTCTGAATTAGCAATGAGAAGAAGATGGTAATTCGCTGCAGCAGCAGCAGCAGAACCAGCCTCAGTTTGGGCACCACGGTTGCTGCTCTCCTGCCTCGCCAGGTGCCTGAGGAGGCACAGGCAGGCTGGCCGCTGCTGCCCGCGGCTGTCAGCACCGCGGCTCTTCTGACAAAACCCGTTCAGACACTACAGACACGTTTGTCTTCCCAGCACTGACCTCTCACCGGTCTCCTGATCCCGCAGAACAAACAAATGAACTGAGAGGCCAAGGCTGCCGCGGACAGCCCCTTCTGCAGAGTGGCCGGCCCGCACCGATCGGGTCCCGTGGCGCCGGGGGCACGGCAGCGCACGGAGCCGGCGGGAGCAGCGCCCGGCGGGGCTCCCCCAGCCCGGCCGTGCTCCCCCAGCCCCCGGCGCTGCCGCCC
>VZRF01001110.1:1308796-1370425 GCA_013396875.1 Vireo altiloquus | reverse complement strand
CCCACCGCCGCCGCCGCCGGGCCCCGCGGCGAGCCCCGCCCCGCGCCCCCGCCATTGGGCGGTGCTGCTGTGGCCCCGCCCCCCATGCGGTCCGACTGGCCCGGCTCGGGAATCGTTCCGCCCCCGGGCGCTGACTCCGCCTCCCCCGCGGCTCTGAGCCGCCGGAGCGAGGCGATGTCCCGCCTACATACGTCCCTTCCTGATTGGAAGGCGCTGCTTGAAGTCCCGCCCATCCGCCCCTCCTCGTTGGGCGCAGGCACCACGGCTCTTGGGAAATGCACAATACTATTTGTCAGACCGGCTGCCACTCACCGGGCTGGGGGCCGCTGTGCCGGTTGGCAGCCGTTCCCGAGAAAGGGGAAAGGGCTTTATTCAGGGTTGTTTCCGCAATGCCCGACTAGCTGTGGGAAACGGTAGTTTTTCTAGCCTAGCTGCGAAGCGCTTCTCTGAATAGACTAAAATATCTTTGCTCTAGAATTCCAGAAGACGCTCTGGGTTAGCTGTTTCTACTTGTGGTGCCGGGGGCTGGGAGCAAGTTCTGTGCTCTCCCGCATCAGGCGGTGTGTCGGTCACCCGCGATGGGTGAGGTCCTTCCGCGGCCCCCGGCGGCGCTGGCAGGGGCTCTCCGGCACCAAGATGGCGGCGGCGGCCGAGCTGGGGGCGCTGGGGCGGCGCTGGCTCTGCTGGCTCCTGGGGCTGCAGGCGGTGAGAGCTGGATCCGGCGCGTTCGCGCTCGGGGCTGAGCGCGGCTGCAGCTCCTGAGAGAAGGAGAGCGGTGTGAGGGCGGGGGAGGCGGGATGAGACGTGTCCCGGTGCGGGAGGCGCAGGCGCCTCCTCCCGCTCCTGCGGCCGTGGCCGCCTCTTTTGCTTTCCATATTGGTGGCTGGCGTCTGCTTCTGCTTTCTTCCTAAAACCCTTCGTATTGGTGCTGCCTTTGTTTTAATATAGCAAATTATTTGGTGTGAAAACAAAGCAACAGTGTAACGTGTATTTGAATCAAAGCTTTGAAGGAGAAAATGCTGATGAAATGAGGCGCATCACTTGCGAAATAACTGAAATTATGTTCTGATGGGAATTTACCTTCTGAAATGCGAGGGGCTTTTTCCAGTCCCAATCAGAAACATTTACTATGATTAGTACATTTATTGTTTCAGGATGGTATGATAGTTATGGTACTAAAAATTGAGGAAAAATACTAGGGAGAGAAACCTTCTTCTATTTATTTTTTCCTTTACCTCTCTGTAGTTTTAGTCTCAAGGTGTTTGGAGCTTGCTATGTAACCAAAACCTCTTGAGTGAGGAATTATCATGTAATGGAGTCTTTACTTACTTTCACACACTGTTAAGAGTTTTTGTTGGTTCTTTCTCTCTCATACATAACCCGAAAAAAAAAGTCCTCAGGAGAGTATTGGCCTTACGTTCACGAATTGTGCAGGGGCTGCTGGGCAAAGGTGTGAGCAGTGAGGCTGTTGGAAACAAAGCAACAATGCCAGGAGCCCTGCTATTGCTCCAAGGTGAACAGATTCAAAAGTGGTAAAAAAATTACAATAAAGCTTCAAAGGGGTGAAACGCAAGGTGCAAGAAAATTGTTTTAGTTGCATCATTAATTTAATAAGTGAGCAATAACTAAAATGTAGCTTTGGCAGTGTTTGGAATGCTCCTTGGGGGCTTTTTATACTACTGTGCCATTGTTGTATTTATTATTGTCAGTATCCCTCAGAAAAGATAAATATTTTAAAAAGATAAATACTAAATACTTAAAAAACTAAATACCCTAGTACAAATACTTTAAAAAGATAAATCATTCCAGTAGAACAGGGTTCCATTTTTGCTTGCCTGTCGTTACACAGTGTCCTGTAGGAAGAAGAAAAATAGCTTTCTGCCTGAATAGTGATCTCAGAATAACTTTTTTGTCTATTATACTTCACTGTTCATGCTTTAACTCTTTTTTTTAGCAGACACAGAGAAACAGAATAATGAGGCACCTAATATATTTTCTACCAATTCCCAATCCATAATATTTTCTATCTGTCACATAAGTGGCATGTCTTTCCTTCAGCTGTAGGTTGGCCACTTCAGCAGAGGAAATGGGTTTTGTATCTACCTTACTTGGGTGTGCTGCTTGGATCAGATGATGTGTGAATGTGAAGTCTGTTTTGCTGAATGACAAACTTAGTTTTTCTTCTGTACTTTTGTTTGGCCCAGCATAACTCTTCTGAGTCTTGGTCTGTTATCATCCAGTTGAGTTTGCTGGTGCCCTGTCACTCATCTCTGAACACAGTGGAGCTGATTGTTTTGTTGGTGCTTTGGAGGTAGCAGGGTTTGCCTGAGGTCTTTTACCCAGACTGAAAAGCATCTGGGAAAGCCATCTTCTTTCTCTCCTTTCTTAATTTCCTCTCTCACTTTTTCCCTTCCCAAGCAAGCAGGTGGAAGGGAAGATTTTAAGCCAAGGTGTGAGAAATCCATGTGGAAAAAAATGGGAATGTGAATTTGCTACAAGAAAAGACATTGAGGTGCTGGAGTGAGTCCAGAGAAGGACAGTAGAGCTGGGGAAGGGTCTGGAGCACAAGTTCTGTGAGGGGCAGCTGGGGGAGCTGGGGGGGGCCAGCCTGGAGAAAAGGAGGTTTGGAGGGAACTTACCAGTCTCTACAACTGCCTGAAAGGAGGGTGTTGTCTGGTGGGGGTAAGACTCTTTTCCCAGGTAGCAAGTGATGGGATGAGAGAAGATGGCCTCAGGTTGCACAAGGGGAGGTTTAGATAGGATATTAGGAATAATTTCTTCACTGAAAAAGTGGTCAGGCACTGAAATGGGCTGCCTAGGGAAGTGGTGGAATAACCATCTCTGGAAGTGTTCAAAAGGCATGTGGATGTGGCACTTGGGACAGGGTCTGAGGGTGAACACTGTGGTGCTACATTAATGACTGGACTCAATGATGACCTTAGAGATCTTTTCCAACCTTAGTGATTCCATGAGAACAAAACCCAGATATCATTTAAGTGTTATGATTGGTTGCATTATTTTTGCTGCCCATAAAAAGCAGAACTGGAGTTTTACATAGAAGCCATGTAATTGAATTGCCTGTTGTTATGTATTGCTAATAAATCAGAATTGCAGAGTTTTTTCTGCACTTCCACTTAGTATATGCAGTTTTCCTGTAACATGAATGAAATTAAAATCCTACCTGTATGTCTTGTTGAGCAGTTTGGTTATTTTCATCACTTCCTGATTGTGTTTTTCCCGTCCTAACTGTTACATTACTTTCCTTGAGTATTTTCAGTGATACGAAACTTACTGAAATTCTTTATGAAGAGGAGGCTTTGGAAAGCTGTACCCATGTGCTTTTCAGCTGATTCATTACCTTTGGATTTTTTCTTAACTTGGAATTAGCAATAGGAAAGCAGTAGAGTTATCAGAAGTGTATATAAATTAATTTTGGCAGATCTGATCCCTTGAAATGTACATATTATGAGTGTCTGGAATTCCCTGTTAGTTTAAGACCCTTCTTCAAAATAGGGTGGTGTTTTGTACCCTTGGGCTGACCATTTAGGCATTTCTGTAAAATAGTCACAAGAGACTTACTCCTTCTTTCTAATCTTAAAAGCATTTAAAGTTGTCTTTAATTAAAAAATCTAAAGTGTAACACTGTATTGACTTTCAGGTAAGTGTTTATGGAGCACAGTTGTCGTCAGAAGCTTGCAGAGAGCTGGGCTTCTCCAGTAACTTGCTGTGCAGTTCTTGCAACCTTCTTGGGCAGTTCAATCTGAATCAGTTGGATCCATTCTGCAGGGAGTGCTGCCAAGAAGAAGCTCAGTTGGAAACTAGAAAGGTGAGTTTTGGACCAAATCCCTTGTGGAATAATTTAACATATTATGTTCATGAAACTTTTCATTTAAAAAAGTATATGAGAATCTGGATTATAATTTCAAGAGGAAAATACAACATTTGTTTATAGCCCAATATACATCTACAGGGTGTAGATTTGCAGACTTGCCAGACTGCTGTAAAATAATGTCTCTGTACCAACAGGGGAATCTTTGATTCTTTGGCAGCCCTTCTCTGGTGTGACATGACCATATTTGGGAACTATCTCCAGCTTCTTTTAAGAGGAAGATACATGGGATTTAAAGAGAGAAAAATAAGAGGATAAGGAGAGTGGAGCTTGATGACAGCTTCTGCTTGGTCATTGACCTGTAGCATAATGGCTAGGATAGCTTAGTTCAGTCCTGAGAAACAAAAGGCTGGCACAGCCTCCAGGTCAGTTCCTGGAGTGGCACGAGCCTGATCCAAGCAGGACTTCCCAACTCCATCCTTCAGCGGTCAGAACAGCTGGATATTTGAGGAATGGTCTCTCTCAGAGCTCATGCTGTGCTTCCATCAGTTAAACTAAGGCAAAACCTTTCCTTTATCTAGAGTAAATAAATATCTGTGTTCCTTAAGGTGTGTTATCAATGAAGAATTTTTAGAGTTCTTGAAAAGAATACATGTTTTCTAATATGTGGTAATTTAAGAGTGTTCTAGAATATAGTGAAGACAAATCAATTATCAGGAAAGTAGAGGTTTCAAGGAGGAGAGATGCTGAAATTATTTTTAATGGCTAGGAGATAGTGAAATAACCGACAACATGAAATTAATGAGGAAATCTAGCAGGTTTCTCCCGTCAATTAAATTCAACCTAATATTTATAAAAGAAAATCTGCCTTTAATTTCTAATAAAACTACTGATTACAGTGTTAGATACAATATATTAAGTATCAAGAAGCAAGTGTTTGAGACTGGCAGAGAATTAATAATTAGTAGTTGCCTAATATTGACAGATTTTAAAGCTTTTTTTTCTATCCTCTTGCTTGTAGAGTTTTTCATCTTACTCTGAAAACCTGCATCTCAATGTAAGATGTTTGACTTTCTGATTAGCAGCCTGGCATGCTGAACTCCAGAGCAGTGGTGCTCTGGGTTTTTCTAAAGCTGTGACTACGTGGTTGAACATCCTCCACGTACACAAATCTTTCTTCTCTGAACCATGATTCCAGTACGTGATGTAGCTTGCTGGTTATGTGAGCAGGTGTTGCTTCCTGTGAGGTAGCACAGCAGGTTGGTTGTCTGTGCCACAAACAGACTTGCAAACTACTGGAGTTTCACGACAGGCTTCAGGATTTTAATTTAATTCTCTTTGCAAGTATGTGGCAAATACTAGAAATAGGGAAAGCGAGAGTTAGTTTATTGCATGACTTCTGCCTGAGTTCTAAATGAGATTTTGAAATTAAAGCTAATAGCACATCTATCTGAGAATTTTTAGGTAATTGCTGCTCTTCACAAATGATCTGTGAAATACCCTCAGGCCTAACAATACTTCATGCTGCATAGTATCAGTTCAGCCTCAAATGAGAAGTTTACAGATTTGTTTGTTTCATAGCCTTGAAAACAGTGTATTTATTAATCCTGCTCTTGTTACTGGTCCAGTAGTTTGTGAATTGACGTTGTGGAAAATAGTTGTGAGATATTATTGTTATACAGAATTTGTCTTGCTCTGAACTTCTGCTGACACCTGTCCAGTGAAATAATTTAATTACTTCATAATTGGACTGTGGGTAAAATGAAAAAATGTTTTGGTTATTTTCTCCTCCTCTAGAGATTTTGTATGCAGTCTCACATTAATTCAGAAGCTAGCTTAAACAGTATTGCTTTAGACAGCTGCAAGTTTTAAGCTTCAGTCTGTCAGATGCAGAGTACTGCTGGTGTGTAAAACATAGAAGGATGAAATGGAGGTGAAGCTAACTGTGCGTGAAATTGTAGTAGCAGGAGAGATTGTCCATATTTTGCAGTAGCTGAAAATAGCTGCACTCCATCTGCAGCTTCACTTAGGCTGTGTGATCATTTCAGACATAGCTATGAGCATATTTCATTAATTGTATATTATAATCTTAGATTTATCTCAACAATATATGCGTAGCAAAATCCAAATTGATTTCAAAAATCAACTCTGTGATAAAATTTGCAATACATTAAATTTCACAGTTGCAGTGTGCAGGATTGCTACAACCCATAAAAGTTATCAATATATCTAAATGGAGCTTTGAAAAATATATTTTGCTCACTAATGTGTTGAACTCTAGTATTTTAAATTTCTACTGTCAAATATTTGTCATGTTGTAATGTTAAAGTGTTTGGTGACTTAGAAAACATGACATCAGGTGTAATGACTAGGTGCTTCTTCTATTAAAAAAAAACCAAAAAAACAAATTGAAAGCTTTCTTAAAACTTCACCCTTTTGCATGTGTAGAATTCCTAAATATGTGCTCTTATGAATTCGAAGGAGGAATAGAATAAGGTGACATTCTTGGTCAGACTTACATTTTAAAATTTAAAGAAAAAATAGTTTACAAAACTCACAGTAATTATTGGAAGTAGAATCACTTGAAGTGCTTTTAATGCTTCAGGCTACTCCTGTGTGACCCAATTTACATTTATTTTTCAGGTTTGTTTTTTTTTTCTTTTCATTTCACTAATTAAAGTACTACACTCAAATTGCTGTTGACTGCCACCTTGTTCTGCCAGAGGCTCGTAATGTGAATAGTTCCACTCTTATTGGAACTTCTGGTTTTCAACTCAATGGTTAAAAACAGAACTACTTAGAATTCATTGACATCTCAACGATGTAAAGTGTAAGTCTTATCAATGCTTACAGAAATTAATAAGAATTTTAGTTGACTTCTTGCTGTTTCTCAAAACCCATATCTTCTGTCTTTTGGTGTGTTTTGTAAAGTCTCTTGGCTACTTTGTAAAAGAACAAATTGTGTTTTTACATAACTGTATTCCGTATTTCTAACATGCTAGACAAAAATGGTTCAAATTCATTGGTTTTCTAGCGAGTGTGACTTCAAAAATAGTGTGATTCAATGACAGCATAATTTATTTAACATTCAAGTAAATAATCAGAACTCTGTAGGTAAGGATAATATGTCATATGATCTCCTTTCAAATTTTGCCATTAACTAAGTGTCCTATACAGTTCAAAATATTATTCACAACCATTCCTTGTACGAAAAATTTCCTGCAGTTGATGTCCTCAAAAACTTTACCACATAGGCTTTCCCTTCCCTAACATGTACATGATGCTATTGGCAATGAAAACGAATGTTGACAAGCAGTAGTCCTAGATAAGGAAGGTGCAGCTAACTAGTCAGTGCCTAAGACAGAAATTTACTGTCTTTTGTTTGGCTCAGATTTACCAAGTGTTCATCTCTGTCAGATAAACTAGGATAAAATACGTTGTCTATCCTTAACAGGGTAAGCCTTACCCATGGAAGAGCTCTCTCTAATCTTACAAATGAAAAAATAAAGGTTAGGGAAACTATAAATGTGAGTTTGCTAAATGTGAGTTTCAGTTGTTGATGTGCATCTGTGCTGGTGAATGGAATGGGATTAGCTAATTAAGGCTGATCTTCATCTGGATGAAATACTGGCATTTGACTCTACAATAGTTGAAGAAACTTCAAAACGTAAAACTCTCAAAATAATGAAATGTGCAAGGTCAAATAAATATGAGATCCGTTCTTGCTGTTTTCTTTGCAATTCTAAGATGCTTTATTTTTTAACAAAAGCACAGACTCTGGAGAATAAATGAGATGTTCAGGGATTCTACTTCTAGGGGTAGGTAGGTGCTTAGAGAGAATCAGATGGGATAGTCCAGAATTGAAACTTGACCTGTTAGCTTCCTGTCTGTACTCTTTCACTTGCATAATTCTGACTAGGTCCAACTGAGAGCCTGTAAGTAGGAGCCCTTTTTCTGCCATCCTTCTCTATTCCACTCTGCCCTTCACCCCCACTCAAGCTGGGTATTCACACCACCTAATCCAGGCTACAGAGGTCTAAAGTCAATGGTTGCTCAGCTTCTGCGTTTTCTCTCTCACCCTTGTGCCACATCTCTTGCTTACATGAACTGACACCACACCAAACATTTCAGAGACCAAAGTTAATAAAAACAGACTGCCAGGAGCAGAAGTTGTTTTGGAACTTTTCAGTGGTTATTGGATTTAAACAGCACAAATGTTCATAGAATCATTTAACACTAAGGAGGATATAATTTAACACCAAAAATAGTGATGGATGACATATTTCCTGTATGCTGAGGAATGTAATAGTAATGCACAACTATAGTTTGTATGTACAGAATAAAAGGTCTCCTTTGAGTCTCCTACTCAAATCAGAACTCAAAGTTCTGAGGATCTCCAAGAATGCAGATTATACAATCTTTCTTAGTAAATTATTTCAGTGCTTAAAACACTCTCATTGTGACTTTTCTTCACCCTTATATTCAGTTGGAATTTCCTTCCCTGCAAATAAATGAGAGCTTAGATTGTGCTTCAGCTTTGTTCAGAGCAATTTGCCTGTAATACATATCACTAATCACAGGAGTAGCACTGATTCACAAAACTGCTTTTTGACTGGTAGACTGTTTCCACATTCTTCCTTAGACTTAGGCATCTCCCTTCACACGATAATGAGCTGTCAGTGGTAGAAGTTGCTTTGTTGCTAAATTTACTGATGACATCACTTCAGAATGATGTGTGAGTGTAGCAATGACTTTCTTGGCTTTCTGTATTACAGAGCAGTAATTCATAATGTTCCTGGTAGTGAGGCTTTCTGACTTCTCCCTGTTAACCCACAGATTCTTACTCATGTTCTGCCTCCAGGAAAAGGGAAGACAAGAATGATTTTGAAAACCTCGAGCTGTCCATATAAGTACATTTTCTCCTGTAGAAAATATTTTATCGTTTGTATCTCAGTGCATATTCTTTTAAAGTTTTCTAATTTAGAAGATTAGTTTTCTAGTAAAAGTCACAAATGAACTGCTAGTTAGAAGAGTTTAGGAAAAAGCAAAAGAAACTTTCAACAAAATCTCTTTTTGTTGTAAATTTTTCAGAAGAACAGATATGAATTAACCCGTTTTGCTTTCTGGGTGTGTGGATGGAACACAGTAAAAATTAATTTGCATGCTTTCATAAGAGATCATTTACCCTGTTTTTCAACAGTACCATTTTGCATATGAGAACTTTGGCCATTAAGAATAATAACGTTGGTATTTTTCCTGAAATTTTTGGAAATTGATAGAAATTGAGAAGCTCTCTTCTGCAGACCTGCTTATATCATAATGTGACATTAGAATTGCAGTGAATTTCATAGAAACACTGTTTACATTGGAAAGACAGTTGTTACTAAATACTTAGTGGAAGATTATCTTGTACCAGAGGCAAGTGAAAATTCTAGAGGTTTAGCTGTAGTCATAAGCTTGTTTTTCTGCTTGTTCTCAGAACTTAACTATATTTTTGGAACTGTTTGATATTAGGAGAGGACAGTATGCACATACCGGAGAGATTCCAGGTACCATAAATTAGCTATTGACCTTTTTGTGGCTTTGCCTTAACAGCCTGTTTCATTTCATGTTTTAAGACATGCTGGTACTGTATTTTTTTCAGGTGATTACAAACAGCTGTACAAATCCAGTGTGAATGACACTTTGTAATCTGTGTCAGGCAGGGTCACCCTTAGTCAGTAGTTAGACGGAAGCAGCGTGCAAAGCAAAAGTGTCTTAGAAGTAAAATTAGGTATAACTTGCTGTATTTTATGAAACTTTTTTGTCACCTCTGATCTAACATAATTTTATTACGATCAAGGAGCAATCTCTGTTCAATACCACTTTTTGCAGTTCAGTTTGGTCTGAATTCCTGTTTGGTTGTAAACATTAAAGGTTACATAGCAGGAATGTCACTTTTCTTCTGCAGTCTTCACCACGAGTAACTGTAACAATATCGTGTCAATGTGAAGCACTGCTGAATTGTGTCTTGAAGAAATTGCTTCATTTCCCTTTCTAATAGCAGGTGAAATGTTTTCTTTCATGTAAGTTTAAGTTCCTTATTTTTACAATGCATATTTTTAACTAGCACAAGTCTTATGTAAATGGTATTCTGCTTTAATTAGCACTCTCCTTCATCATTAAAGCAGACATGACCAATAATGTGATTTATCTCTTTTCACTTGTGAAGAGCCATCCTAATTGCATCAGTATGAACTGTTACAGTTTCAGGTGCTTTCCAAAAACTTTTGGATGAAACTGAACTTCAGTTCATGCTTTGGAAAAGATGAGGGTAAAGTTCAGATATTGTCACAATAACCTTAGAAAACATGCTATTAGAATGTTGGGGAAAAAAGCTAAGTTCTTTTTATAGATGCAGACATGAATCAGCCTGGAAATCATAACAGCTCTTGTTTTGGATGTTAACATGGACACTAGTTTAGAGAGTCTATTTCATTGTGTTTAGTACTAAGCTCACCTTCATGAGCACTAAAACAAGTGAAGCATTACTTTAAAATGAACTGACTCATGAGTTAAGCATTGTGTAATGAACTGACTTGGGATGTTTGTGTGCCTCCATGCTGAGTGATACATGTCATTCTTATTAATACTTGAACACAGTGACTGCCTTCACAAGGAAATTTGGAGAACATCTGCTCTGGACACAAGAACATGGTAGCAGCAGCAGATATTAACAACTAGGCTTTTGTAGTGGGCTAAGTGATGCAAATAAACCGGTTTGGTTTATTTGGTTTTTTTTTTTTTTTTTTGCAAAAGACACCTTTGTTTAGAGTTATAAATGAAGCCAGTTGATACTTCTTTTTTTCTGGCCTAGCCATTGAGAGAGCTGCTCTTTGTCCCAGCATGAATCTAAACTTTTTTGTACCAGAACAGTTGGGTTTCAGTTATGGCAGAATTACAAGCTCAAAATTTAGACATCAATGATTGAGCTGTTTTCTTTGTTAAATTTCTATCAGATATTGGCCAGGAGTTATAAACTGGGAGTAGTGAGTAGTTACAAAATGTCTTACATATTTTAGATTGCTACAGTGATCTTGTTCCATAAAAATCCTTGTTGCAAGGAAAAAAAATTACTAAGAATAATTTGTAGTAATGAGAATTTAAAAATTATCATTTTACTGTTGTCCCAAATTTGACAGACTTACATAGAACAGGTAATTAATTAGATAGAAGGCTATTGATTCCTTTGTCTGCTTCTTTATATGGACTTCTTGATAGAAAAATGCAGATAACCATCAGTATCAGAGAAATCAGTATATATGTTCAGTGGATTAGTGAGTGCTCAAAGGAATATGTATATCCAGGATTGCTGATAGAATTGCTGAATGTTCATTGAATGAGAAAGAGACAAGGTAAGTAAAGTTTATAAACCACTATTCCATGTTTCCTCCATCTTTGTAATTAATCATGTTTTAATTCCAGAGCAACTTCAGTTATGCAAGCTAGTATCTGAGCTGTTTATCTCTGCCTTTTTTAATTAAAAACCTTTATTTGGGTGCTGGAAAAGCTTTAAAAAATCTGGTATTTTTGATCTCTTGAGTATTGTTTCATAGTAGTTCTAGGTTTTAACAGTCAAATCTTAGGATTTTATCTTAAATACAATGTTTAGTTTAAAATGTATTTGTAGTTAAGCAAATTTCTGAGATGCTGTTCTCAACAGATAATGCACTGTAACATTATCTTCTCAGTTTCCCATGGAAGTAATGATTGCTGATTAGTTCACACCAAGACAGAAGTTGTAATTCCCTGCAAATGATTAGAGTATTTCTTAGGTTCTAATTCATAGTATTTAAGCAAATACTGAGTTGGACCTGAATTCAGAATTTGAATATTCAGAAATTAATGTGTATTTCTGGCTGTCCATAATGCCTCCATATGATAGGTGACAAAAGTTAATATAATTGTCTTTGAGATTTCTGTATCATGTATAGTTTCCTTTTTCAGAAACCGGTTTGGTTTATTTGGTTTTTAATTACACAAGTAATTACTTTTAATTACTTGTGTTCACAGTTCATATTTTAAGTGAAATGTGAATTTACCTAATTTCAGTAAGGTCATATTTTTCTATATCCTGACTTGGACATTCGTTATGAAAACACTGTCTAAAAGAAAATAAAAACAGAGGTTTTAATTGACTATGGAAGGTAATGAATTAAATTTAAAAACTAAGCTCATTCTGTCTGTTTATCTATAAACAGTGGGGTTTAAGTCTTAGAAGGATGTGATTTGGTATACATTATTATATATATAGAATATATACTATGTATAATATTAAAATGCTTAACTTTGGAGTATGAAGTTCTATTTTAGTAGCTGGAAAGTCTGTTGTTAATTTATTTAAGATTCAGCAAACTATAGAATCATTTGCATGTTGCAAAAAAAAAATCACAAAATAGTCTAAAAATATGGCAGTATGCAAGATAATTAAGTGGAGGGTTTTTAAATTTAGATATTATATAAAATTGAAATTAACTTATATTTTAAGGAGATTGAATTGAGTATCTGGCATAGATGACAGAAGTGATTGACATCTAAGTGCAAGTATCCAAGTTAGCCCAGCCTGTACATATTAGTTCACCTAAGGCCTGCTAATGGGATCTGTCCTCTTTCTGCAAACAAATAACTAAAATCAACCAACAGCCCAAATGAGAAGTCATTGCCTTATCTTTATTACAAGTATTTCACTGTCCAAGTTGGGTTTAAAGTGGAAACTAAAATTTCATTTATTGAGATTTTGTTAGTATGTTTGAGAAGGAAGAAATAATTTTCCTATTTCTAGCCCATAATTGCCTTTGTAACATGTCCAATTGCATTTTTTAAAATGAAACTTTGCTTATACCAACAGTATATCTCAAATGATCTTTTTTTCTTTTTACATTTTTAGTATAATGATGAAAATTATCACATATCTTGAGTGAACAGTCAGTTGTTGCATAAATCAGAGACAGGTCTGGAACTGTGATTCTGTCTAGGATCTTGTAATTAGCATCAACAGAATAGCATATTGTCTTCTCAGAGAAAAAAAAGTTCTACAGATAACACACTATAAATAAACTAGTAATTTAGATTTTGTCATTAACAGCTTCTCTTTATTATTACAGCTTTATGCAGGAGCTGTCCTAGAAGTATGTGGATGAAAATTGGGAAGGTTCCCTCAAGTCCAGGGTAAGTAAAGCCTCTAGTATTCCTTCAAATATGATATACTGTCACAGCTGAATGACAAAATGTACTTTTAAGTACTGTTCCAAGTAGTCATAAATTTACTATATTATATCAGTAAAGTTGCATTGACCTGAGACTCATAGAACTGGTCTCCAGTAATTGATAGATGAAATTATATTGTGCACTTATGGGACGACTTTATTTTCACAGATCCTGCCATATAATTGTTTTATCAGTGGATAATGACAGTCAACTAACGGGAATGGAATACAGTAGTGTAAAAGGAAAATCAGTACCATCAATGTCTGGTGGGAGAAAGCTGCAGGAAAAGAATCTGTGAGAAATTTCAAACTGAACTTTTCTTACAAATTAAGGAAAAGCTTAGGTGATAGCAGTACTACAGTTATTTTTGGGTTTTTTCCTGTAATGAGGACCTTAATACTGTACTTTGGACATAGTTGGGCATAAGTACTAATCTAGCTTTAGAATTAAAAACTGCACAAACAGCATGTCTCTATCTACCATTGGAAGTATCAATACCTCCCAGTTTGAAGGCTGGCTGACAAACAGTGGGGGAAAAAAGAGGTTTTAAAACAGGTTGCAATTTACATAAGTCATGCTGCTTTATACCCTTGCCTGCCACCTCTGCCCACACACAGTTGAGTTGAATGACTACAAGGCCAGAGCAAAGCTGTTTTTACCACTGTATAAAATGTCAAAATAAAAATTCTTTAAATTACTTGTCCTACTTGAGGGATGTGAGGAGATTAACTTGGTTAGCACAGGAGTCCATATTATCTCCATGACCATTCAAATTTAGCAAACATAAAAACATTCCCAACTGTTGTTGCCCATTCAGTCAGCTGCTTTATGGTTCTGGATTTGTAACAGTTAAGTGCTCATTTGAGCCCTAGGTTTGAAGGAAAAGATCAGCCTGTTAGCCTGACTCCAGCCTGCATTATGTCCTCAGTTATCTTCATGTGTAGGTCCTTGCAGGGAATGGCCCTCGATTCCTGCTGTGTGCACACCTTGAAACATGTTCCAAAGACTTGAAATGGTGCAAAAGGAAAGACTTGAAAATTGTGACTAGTTTTTTTTTTTCTTTCAATTCTTGGCTATCTAAACCTCCTCAAATATTTACATTCCATTAATCATATAGCTTACTTAAAGTGGCAGGATAAATTTCATTGTTTTTTAAGTAGGATCTCTGTTTTGACTACATGTTTTTATTTGGTACAGTAAGAATTAAAAATGGACTGAGTAAAGCACTTAAATTTCTCTTTTGTCTTTTCATCACCAATTTCTGCAGCTATTCAATCTAACTTTACCTTCACCAAATTTACTGCTAAGGTATTAGAACAGGTTGGAAGATGGGATATATGCTAGAAGCACACTAAGAAATTTTAAAAAGCAGTAGAATATACTGTTCCAGCTGGTATTAGTCTTCACATTAGTACTAATCTCATAATACTTAGATTTTGTCCTTTATTTTAACTTTTAACAGAAACAGTATTTAATGTCTCCCTCTTAAGACATTTACATTCAAGAAGTGTTTTTAATTCAGCTTTTCACTTGGACATTTGCTATGGAAGTTAGGTTTCCTGAAGGTCATGCTGCTGCTTTTGAAGCATTGTCTTTGTAGGCTTCATTGACCTGTGTAGCCTGTCACTGACAGTGTCTCATCACAAATAACTGAATCCTTTTCCATAGCTTCTCTGAGGGTTTTGTTAGAGTTTGTTTGGGTGTGTTTGGGTTTTCTTCCCAGAATGTACACAAAATGGTACTGTTAATTGCAGGACTGTGTATATATTAGAATTACATGGATTAGTGTATGTTACTCCTGTATGTAACTGGGAAGTCTTGACCTTTAAGTACCTGTGTAAATTGTTTTGTCATTTGGCTAAGTCCCACAGACTTGATGTGTCTCAGACTACTTCTGGATTATGTTTTATTTGGCCAAAGGATGAACAGTGTTTTCTTGTTGGTTTTTTTGTTGTGGTTGGATTTTTTATTATGAGATTGACATATTAACATAGTTAAGGATTGAAGGATAGTTAAGGATTTGTAAGAAGTTGAAAGAAGCTGTGGGTTGCTCACAGTTACTAAATGCAGTATTCTGTGGTCCTTCTCTATCAAAATTTCTTTCAAAATTACTGGTTATGTGATCTTAAACAGTTGCTGAATTCACCTGTGTGCCTGAAATGTGAGAATCATTACATATGAAATATATTTGTATATACTAGGAAAGCAAAGGAATGTGAAATGATGAAAAAACTCTAGTCCTCAGCAAGAGGATGAAAAGGTCTGGTCATCAGCAAGATTATATTAGTCTTGAACTGGATGTTATTGCTTCTACTGTCACACCAAACTACTAAATGCTTTTGTGAAGATGGCCAAGAATGTCTATTAGGTTTTTCAGATACAGTTTATTGTGGTAAGTCTGGTAACAGACCACATTTCTGTGTGTGTCTTTTAAATTCAGTAAATAAATAAATAAAAGTTGCTCTATTATAAATACTGTAGTGTAAAATTAATTCCTATATTACATATATTTTGAAATTGTTCTGTATAAAACTGTTCTTAAATATTTGTCACTTAAATGCACTCCATTAAAGCAGAATATTAAAAACCTAAGTGACAAGACTCATAGATGAAGCAATATCTTAATATACCAGGTAACACAAAATGTGACAGTTTTTGGCTGACATACGTAAAACTAAGGCTCTGGAATAGAATAATGAATTAGCTGGGTCAGTGATTAATCTAGCTTATTTGTTTTAAGTTGGCTTTTCAGTGGCAGCTGTATTCTGTTCACCATGAGATAGGAGATCAGTGTTTAGACTCTTACATTCTTTCCAGTTTGTTTAAAAAACTGAATTAGACTGGGTTTTTTCATTGAACATTCCTTTCATATTTCTCTCCCTTCTTTTTTTAAATAAAATAATTCTCACCTCTCCCTATGTGACTCTTTTAGTTAAGAAATGGATGTACTCCCAGCAAATCTGTTCTAGAAACAAGGTCCTTAATCCTTGAATTCCTGCAGTGTGCAGCTACATGAGATCCTCTGGCTTCAGAGTCAATCAGCACTATTATATCACCCAAGTTCTCCAAGTGGGAGGGGGATTCTTTTAGCTGCTAAAATGTAATTTCTTATGGGATTGTATTGTATTAGGTAAGATCACTAATTTTCTAGTTATTTTAATCTGTAATTCATAAATACTGATGAAAGAAAAAAATTCTATTAACCTTAAATCTTGCACAGGTAAAACCATTACTAAAACTCTTGCTAAGAAATATGGATATTGTAGTGGGAGACATGCATTGCTTTAACATAATCTTTCAAAAACAGATGACTCACAAATTAAAACAATACTTCCCTTCAGATTCAGACATGTCTCTTGGCCAGCTGCTTATACAAAAAGTACCCTGTCTTTGGGATTTTTTAAAGTTTCTTCAGGCTTGATTGGAACTCTCTCTTGGATTCATTGATGAATGCATGTGGTGCTTTTTATAAAATCATGAACAGCTGCATTGTAACTTGATTAAGAGACTACAAATAGTAGTTATTGATGTTCCATATGAATTCTTAAATTTAAATTTTTATCTCAAACTGAAGTCCCCAAAAGGTACAGAGCTATAGTCATTAAAATGTAAATGTGTGCTTGCTGTGTGCTGTAGTTCAGTCTTTTTGCTAGGCTTACGTGGTAACTTTTGAAGCAGACTCATACCATCTTCAAAACTGCAGAACAGGTATTTGTCCCCAAAACAAGTTATTAAAGAGCCTAAGGGAAGACATTAATGCTTTTGGCTTGCCCAGTGATTTACATATTCACATTTTTAGCAAATATTGCCAATTGTCTTAGCAGTGCTTAGCTAAGCATTATTAAATGTTGGAATTTCCTGTCTCAAAACAAATGGACATTATAACAGTAGCAGTGAGTTCTCCATTCTACTGTGTTCATAGGTAGGTACAGGCTGGTTTTAGGTCTTTAAAAGTACTGTTCAATGCAGTTCAGGCTTTAAAATGCTCATACACACTTGATCCTTCTCTGACCTTGTAGTTGTAGTTGATTGTGTGGCAATCCAGTCTGCTCTTCAGGAACGTCTTGGGAGTGCCTTCCAACAGAAGTGCTTTGCTACTGCTCATGGTTTATGGGAGCATAAGGTGAAATGATTTTGCAAAGGTGTCTGGAGAACTGCTCTGACTTCTGTTCTGGTGTTTAATTCACCAGAACATGGGGTCATGGCCCAAGCTCAGAGTTCATCTCACAGAAGTCACGATGGAAAATGCCTCTCCTGCTCACCCAGAGCTTGTTTCTCTGTGGTGTGTAATTTCTAAAGCTGCTACAGAGAGGAAAAAATGGGGAGATAGCTAGGATAGGATTTTAGTATTAAACACCAAACTACTAAATAATGGTGGACAGACGATATGCAAGTACTCTTCAGACACATAGAGGGGAAACTGGGGGGGAATGTGAAGGTGGAGCATATGCACCACATCCCATGATAAGCAAGCAGTTGTCTGTCCCAAAATTTGCACTGTAGCTGCATCTGACTTCCTAATCATTTCAAAGACTGCTGATTCAACTCAAGGACTGATTTTGTGGAAAGAAAAAAAGTGTTTGATGGGATAATCTGTGTTTTTAATGCATGTCAGTATTTGAGTTTCCCATTTTAGCTTCCAAAATTCAGAATATACAAATTAAGTTATTTGTACATTGAGTGTTTTTCTTTGTTGCATTGCAGATTCAAGTGAGTGATGCAGAAAGTCACTATGATCAGCATTAGAAAGAAATACGCCATAACAGAAACTAATTTTGTTCCAGCTGTCTAAAATTCCAGGAAAAATGTTCTGTAGTGCTTCAGCTTTCAGAAGATTTAGACATTTGACATTGATACAAATATGTAATAGCTACTTTTAATGTGGCAGAATGTAATGCTGCCTAGAGAATAATTTCTTCTTCCACCTAATGCTGTTTCCACTTTATGTGAGCTTGTTCGGTCCAACTCTGCAGCCAGAGAACAGCCTCTCTTCTGTCAGAGCTTTCATCTGACACTCAAGTAACTCAAATCCTCACACCTGTTACAAGCTTAAAGTGCTGTAACCTGAGGTCCCTCCCAAAGGCTATTTTTCAATACAGTTGAGTTCCAGAGTTCAGATTTTCTTCAGAAACTTTATCCATTTTACTATGCTCTCTTACCATTTTGCAATTAGTTACCCACTGTACTGACTGCTTTTTACAACCTTCTTTTCATATAAAGCCCTAGAGACTGATTTCAGCTTTAGATTTAAGTGGAAGAAAAATGTGGAAAAAATCCTCCAGAAACACTTCAACAGTCTGTGGACTTAAAAAAGAATAAGAAATTTCTTCGCTGCTTTTTTTGCATGTTACTTTTGATGACAGCCAAGACAACATGTCACAAGGGCATGGGAAACACTGAAGTTGAAAATATGTCTTTGAGTTTAAATCAGAATTAAACGGCAGTATGTGAGCAAGTACTGGTTATTTTGGGCTATTTGAAATTGTTATATACAGCTTACAATATAACATTAGTATATAGTCCTGTAGAAAGAATAAAGACAAAGTCTCATTTTCTTCAGGGGCCTGGTACATCTGGCAGCTCCATGGGCCGTATTTTTTTTACCTTGTTTATACTGTGTAGTGGTTGGTGCAGAAAGCAGAGTATATGATTTTGGTCTGTACTGGGAGCTCAGTGGAAGAGAGAAGAAAATAAGAGCCACTCTGTCTAACCATGCTGAGAAAGTGTTAAGGTAACTGTCTGCAGTAATGTAAAGATAGGTGTAAAGATGCCAGGGGATATCTCTGCAATTACTGAGGAAAGCACTACACTTTGTCAGGCAGTATGAAACATTAGTCCTGAGGTTGCACTCATCTCCATGCACCAGCTGGATGCACTGCAATTTGTGAGAGATTAGTTGTTGTCTAACCTTGAAAAAGAAGCTTTAACATGCAGCTGGCACCCTTGTAGGAGTCAGTCCATACTGACAGGGTTCATCCTTGGGGAGATGTTACTGACGTACTTCAGGAGCATCCTGAATCCACTTAATGTCAATACAGATACTAAATCCAGCTTTTAGCACTACCTGACTGTAAGAAGGAGGAATCAGGACTTTAATAAATTTTAAATACTTCTAGAACTCACACATTCATTAGGGTGAAATGCTTTGAAATAGGGGATTATGCTCATACTTTTGTCCCGAAATACTTCATACTGTCTTTTCAAAGTTAAGGTTAATGCAAGGCCTGGGTTGTGCTGTTAATAGCTGCTGCTGACAAATGCTGCACGTGAGGAGTTGTGCAGCAGCAGCCCCCCTCAGACCTGGCCTTCTTTCCGTGTAGCCCAAAGAGCCTTGACACCAGCTGCCTTCAGAAGCGTCAGGAGGAGACACCAGCTTCTCTTCCTGTTTTCTAGCCTTGTTTTCTTGCTGGTTTTCAACACGTAATCTCAGAGATCTCTGCAAGACAAGATTGTCTGTCTTGTTCACCAGAATAACACCTCTCCCCACAGTTTCCTGTGTGCCCTGTCCCCCGCAGAGCTGCAGCGTGTGTGGAGTGTGCTGATGAGATGGGTGTCACATTCAGCCTCCCTCACAAAGCTTATCCTCAGCCAGATTTTGATCGCTCCAACGCTTTTCCTCACATTTGCGTAGCAGCAGCATATGGGCCAGTCTGCTGAAGGCTGTCAGTTGTACGTGCAGATAAACTGCCTTACACAGTTGCAGGGGTGTTCAAGGAAAATCTGAGCAGATAGAATTCTTGTTTAGATTACTAGCAAAAATAGGTGTTCCTTTGGCATAAGTAGTTTAGCATTATTAATTTTGTGAAGGTACTAAGATTTTAATATTAAAATATCTTATAAAGCATAATTTAAAAAAAAATAATTTGGGCAATACTAATTTGATGTAAATCTACTTTATGCAAGTAGAGAAGAATTTTATTTTCTTTCTTTCTTTTTTCCAAACTGCAGCTTTCGTCAGGAGTGATAAGCCAAAACTCTTCAGGGGACTGCAAATCAAGGTGAGTAGTAGCCTAACTTTTTTATTTGCAATGTTAGGAAGAACTAAGTTCGGTGGAGTCAGTTCTCCTGTGGATTGTTCCCTATTTGCTGATCAAGTAATCCTTCAGCAGAGGACATATATTTGCATTGCCAGCGTGAATCTTTACAAGTTCCTGCTAGTAATATTGATTTGTTTACTGCTCAGTAACTGTTTGGTACTAATTCTTTGTTGGTGATGAGGTTTTGGGTTATTTTATTATTGTTTGGTTGGTTTTAATCCAAGAAAAAATTGTTGGTTTAGCAGATGGGAAAAGAATCTGAGGAATGTTTATATTCTGTTCTTACTTTGTAGATATCTTGGATTTACTCAAGCTGTTCTGCCATAGTTTCTTTTTCTCCTGTTCTCCCCTGGTTTTCTTATGGAGCTGCCATTTTCATACATTCAGTGATTTTTGAATTTTGCTTCTCCCTCTCAGAATTCCCTTGCTGTGTTCAGTTGTGCTGGTTTTTCTCTATATACTTCAAACATGCATCTACTACAGAAATGCATAGAAATGCATATACTGAATGGTGTTTCTTATGACTTGCATATATGCAAAGTTGCATAAGCTGCACTGCCTTAAGCAACAATAATTCTTTAGTTTCAAGATCTAGTCTATCTTCACCTTTCTCTTAAAATCCTGTGTGAACTTCAAGTGTACTTCACAAATACACGTCTTGATTCTCACATCTTATGCTCTCATCTCTGTTGCCCAAATGGCACCATCTGGAATTACTCCGTAGCCATGCATGGCTGCAGTAAGTGATTTGTCTTCTCAGCAGCAGATTCCATGTAAAACAGATTTCCTCTGTCTGTCTCACACATTCGTGTCTCTATGTCCTCCAGTTTCTTTGAAAAGCTTTCTCTCCTTCTGTATGTCCGACTGTTTCTTTTTTTTTTAACTTTGTAGATTTATTGAACATCAAAGCAGTCTAGACTGCAATTGGTATCAAGTACTACCAAAAAAAAAAGTGCAAATGAATCTGTGTTTATTTCACAAGACTTTTGGAAAACTGATTAGAGGTGCCACTAGCTTCATTAAGTAAAACCAACTAGGTTAGCTCAGTTCAGCAAAGTGAAATACTCCTGGGGAAATCTTTGTATAAAATTAAATGGTCAGAGCTTTCTGATACTGTTAAAAGCTTTTATTTGCATTACTTATTTTGGTTTGAGAAGCGCTGAAGAATTATGTTACCAGCAAAGCATAGTAGGCACAGATACAACACAGCAAGAAAGAATATGATTACATTAGAAATTGATAGTAGAACTTTTGACCTGTTAGAGTGACACAGAATTTCTGAAATGGTAAAAAGGCTATTGATCATGTAAGAAAAATTATTCCTGTGCTTGATTCAAAAATCCAGCTTTGATAACTTAAAACAGTTGGAGTAAATACTCTCTTTCAAAGGCAGGCCTGTGGCACTGCCCCTCTGCACATACCTTAACTGCTGTGGCACCAAGGAGAACAAGGAGATGTTTCTGACATCCACCCCCACCCCCCTTCATTTGACTTGTTCCTCCACTTTCCTCTCTCTGACATTAAATGCAAGTCAGAAGTCTAAATGGATTTAAATCACTTGAGAGCAGGTGCAGTGCTAGTACAGAGAATGCATTTCCTACCCAAGGTAACTGACTTTTCTTTCCCTCCCCCAGTATGTGCGTGGTTCTGACCCTGTACTAAAGCTGCTGGACGACAGTGGGAACATTGCAGAAGAACTGAGCATTCTCAAGTGGAATACAGATAGTGTGGAAGAATTTCTAAGTGAAAAATTAGAACGTCTATAAATCGTTGCTTTCTGTCCTCTTTCATATTTTGTCATGGTAATCTTCTCAGATGAAGTGCACTACAATTGAAGACACATTCCAGCATCTGTATTAGTTTTAAAATATCTGTTGTGCTGTACTAAACATCTTGTAATTAGAAGGGAAGCTTCAGCACACGTATCTGACAAGTTGACAAACAATAGCTTGTCTTAACATTATTATTTCAGTTCTTAATGCATTTATCACTAAGAATGCTTTGTTTCGAAGTTAATTATGCAAATCTCAGTTTGTTATAATCTGGTCTGTTTTTACAAATGCTCTTAAAACTGAAGAGCTTCAAATAATAGAAATGATTACCATGCTTTTTGTCTGCTGCTCTTTCTAAGGAAATTAGAACCAAATGCATTCTATCTCCCAAAGAAACTTGGCTACTCATGCCCTATTTTTTTTGTATTTGAACTGTCCTTTTATAGAAGCTTTGTTTACAGTGAGTACTTAATTCACAGGTTTGAAAGCTGATTGAGGAACTCATGCTCTGATACTGTGAAACATTTAGTAAGTACACTTTTGTGAAGACTACATAGAAAACCTCTGAGGTGTATGAAGTCAGATGTCAGGTGTGCTTTACATTAAGTGTTTTGCTTCAGAAAACATGAGCTATAACTCTTGAAAAAGCTTTCCTTCTAACTTTCATAAGTTTATTGGAAGTCTGTTTATAACATTAATTTAGAAACTGTTCTTTTAAAATGTATATTTTTCTTTCTCGGTTGAAATTTATGTGAACAAGGAATATAAGACAGTATGTATGGTAATGAGTCAAATCCATTAAGACTTGTTGGGTTTTTTCCACTTAGAGTCAATAAATATGGTAACCAAGAATAATGTAGGTTTTTCTCTGAAGTCTAATTAGCAAATAAGTGTACCCTGTAATTACTTCATGCTCACCAGGTTGGGTTGGATGGGTGTTATGCTGTGACCTGAAGTGGCACACAGTTTTTGTCTTCATATATAATTTTGTATCTCCAGAAATTTCTCTATAATTTACAGACTTTATTCCCAGCTTTTGAGAAGAAATCACCAGCTTTGTAGCAGAACAGTAAACCTGGGACTGAGACCACTCTGAACTATCAGAATAATAGTTTAAGGTGATTCTTGAGGCATAGCCTTCTGAGTTTCTATTCCCAAAATATTCTTATGAGCTCTTAATTGGTGTGTGCAGATGACTCCTATTCTTGTGAACATGTTCCTGATCTTCCAGATGACTCAGTGTGAGACAGCTACAATAGTGGTCACCAGTGTCTTGGAGAAACATGATCTGTACATAAAAAGCACAAATCTTTGCAGCTTATGCTGACTTATCAGAGTCAAACATGGATTTGTTCTTGGGACATATGATGTGTTAAGTCAGCAGATGAGCTACAACCAAAACATGTGGCATGACAACCCAGTATTCTGGTAGTAAAAATATGCTGCCATCCACTGGTCTTTTAATATACTGACTATATCTTATACTTCATATTCCTGTGTTTGCCAACAAGGGATTTCAGTTCTGTATGGATGACTTACCATGTTGTTTTAGCAGAATATTTTAACCTTGTTCTTCTCTCCAGCCTTAGGTACTCTATATCATTCATCAGAGAGATTGTTTGCTTCATTTGATATCTGCAAATACTTCTCTTCGCTTTCCTCATTTCTTTCCTCTTCCTCCTTAACATGACAGCCAGTGGTTTTCTGACCTTCAGCCTACATTTTATTTCCATGTCTTCCTACTGCCAACCCAGTACTTCCTTACACAGACTTTGTCTTCTTACACCAGATCCTTCATTGCTGCTCTTACTTGTCTTTCAGAGAAACAAGGAACTCACTCTCGTACCAGGAGATGACATTCCCAGAGTGGAGGAGGATGACAGGCCAAAGAATTTCTCCTCCAGCATAACAGAGTCTTACACTGGAGTCCCAGTTTTCTGTTTCTGCAGTTTCTGACCTTTCCCAGTACTGGTTCTCAAGTATTTCTATTAAGGAGACTGGAAATAAGCTTTTCTCTCAGTTTCCTTCTAGGTTCCTGATTTGCTGATTCCTATTCCACATATTTATCTGACCTTGGATATGTATTCCCATAGTTTAAAAGCATGCACAAGGTACATTCCTGTAATTCCCTATATATAGGGACATGTTGAGAGTCCTCCCTGATTCTGTTACTGGGCTGCTGAGCCCTGATCCTACTCAATCTGCAGCTTTTAGCAAAAGCTAATTACCTACACTTCCTGACCTGTTGGCTGTGCTCTGTGCTGTTCTAAAGTGTGGAATTCATACTGTCCTGCCTTTTTTCTTTCTCATTCTGTCCTTTAGATGATACTCAGGTTCTTGGCTCTACAGACATGTGTTAGGAACATTCAACAGTCTGGCATAAATGAGCTGGGCTTTGTGCTAAAAGAGGCAATTAGAGTGGGGAATAATTTCTTTTGGAAATTCTTAAGTTTCTATTTATTGGTGAGAGGTTTTTTTTTCTCCAGTCTGCAGCTGTGAAAATTCATAGAGCTCAAAAGGTTATTTTGGTTTGTGGCAATTAACCACACAGAATACAAGGTTGAAAGCTCCAGTTTAAAAAGGAAGTGATTCATTTTTACTTATAGCCATGATAAGCACCCAGTACTTAATGAAAGGCATTCACTCAGACTTATGTAAGAATTATTTAATCTTATATAATGCTCTTGTTGTGCCAAATCTTGAGAGTTAATGAAAGGATAAATAAAAGCAGCAAGCATGCATGACTGAGTTGGAACGTGAACTGTCCATCTACTACTCCTATCTTTTAAGAAGGAAACAAAGCAGTCTTTTTGCAGAAGAGAATATCTGTGCTTTTAAGAAAAAAGTGTGTTGTACACCCCATTTTACACATATATATGATACGTAGAGGAACTTGAAGCACAATGTACAAGCTACTTGGAAGGGCTTCCTGGGTACTTGCTTAGTTATAGATTCCTATTATAACCTGGATAACATGACTGTAGCAAGCAAAAATCTGTTTCAGAGCTAAGGGAAACCTCCCAGCAGACATTAAAATTATGGGAAGCAAGCAAGTTCTTCTTCTTCATTCCACTCTGTGGACTGTATTTGTTTTATTGTTTCAGCACACAGATAGAACAAGAACAGATTGCCAACTTAATGAAAACCACACACAAAAAAACTGTGTTCAGAAACCTGAGCACCTATTGAGAGTGCCTCTGGTTTTGAACTTGAGCTTTCAGAAGCAGACTATATCTACTGGTGTTCAGCCAGGGAGATTAGACACTACTCCTCACAAAAAAGAAAGAAAAACCAAAAAAAAGCTTTACATGTCATTCTACTTCATTAGCATGGATGCTGGATTGTAAGAGCTGCAGTAGAATTTCTCTACATTCTACCCATAAAGGCAAGCAGGCTCAAATTTAACAAGATGGTTTTCAAGAATGTCTTGCAAGTCATTTGCTGGTTTTTGGAGTGTGTAAGGAAGGTCAGACAAAGCATTAAATTTTCTTCGCTAGGGGTGCTTTGGTCACTTAACAGTAAATGGACTCTGAAATTTCTCAAGTGTGCCTGAGAAAGGTTCATCAAATGCTAAACCACAGAGTATTTATATAAAAACAGCTAAAGAAAACTTGCTGAACTTGAGTGATTTTTCTTAAGCTGTTAACTGTTAATGCCCAACACAACTACTTTGAAACAAATTTGCTGTTATGTCTAAGAGGAAAAGCCCAAGGGAGAAGATAGCCAAGGAGACACAGAAGAGTCAGCCTGCTGCCAAGCTGCTGAGCATTGTGGTTCAGAGCACCAGCTTCACTCCCAAATGCACTGTTCTAAAAAGTCTAAGCAGGAGATAGTGGAGAAAATTCTCAGTAATTTTTTCCTTGTCACTGGTCATGAAGGATGGATAGAAGGCAGTGCATTATGAAATTACTCACCTAGTGAGCTCAGAAAGGAGACAGACTACAGAAGTGATCAGAGAATTCTGGTATTTATTGATTTAAACTGGAACCACGGCACCAGGTGAACATACACTGTCTCAAAGAGCACCTGATTATCTGTTATGCTTTGAAATAGGCCTCCTTCATCTCCAGGAATCCCCATCAGTTCTGTTGCTGTCCAAGAAATAAGGTATCTAACAACATGTTTCAGTTGCCCCTCCTACAGTGAAAACCTGACATCAGCACGAGTCCACCAATATGCAAGTTAAAGTGTCTAAATGCTGCGAGACACAGAGTTCTCTCAGCACTTCCCACTACTAAGGCAACCGTGATCAAGAGTTGACCACGATTTGCTCTTGCATTGAGCCAGTGCTTCTTTTGAGTCAGTCCTTTCTGGCTGCTCTCTGGCTGTGTTGTCATCCTGTCATGGCTTAACCCCAGCTCACAACTAAAGTACCATGTGGACCTCCTCTCACTCCCTTTCCACAGGGAGGAAAGATAGGAAAGATACTGGGGGATGATCTCTCGACAATGATCGTTTGAGATTGGATTTAACTAAATTAGGTGCCTTTCTGACTCTCCCCTTAGAAATTAAAGTGAGACTTATAGGAGAGACTAAAGCATTCCTCATCTTAAATATAGGCACAGTAAAATTTCCACTTTTTTCTGTTGCAGAATGTATGTAATTTCAAGGCAGGTTTGACAGACATCCTATCTCTTGGCTACTGTTCCTGACTAGGCTGGAAATTCATTGGGCAAATGCAGATGTTTGGTGCAGGAGGGTGAGCAGAGAGCAGGATCATTAGATAGTACTTTTGCCTTTTCCCCCTGCATTCAGTGACCGGGTTTCTCAGTGTTAGTCTCTATTTTAGGCCACCTGACCCAGTTTTTGGAAAGCACTGAGCTTTGATAAGGAAAGGTCTTGATGACGGACACATCTTCGAGCAGCAGGTTTAGGTGGCTCATGGTGAAACACCGCAGAGCCTCTGTGCTCAGTGCAGATGGGCTCCAGCCTGTGGAGTTTCCAGTCAGACTGTGATTTCTAATACTGCCAGGTTGGTTTTTTCTCCTGCTGGGTCTGACAGCAGAGCTGTAATAAGGTGACAAACCACAGCTTCCCTCCACTCCCAGCAGTAAGGAAACACCCACATCCATGCTGCAGCAACTATGCTCAGCCAGGCATGCCCCAACTGAAGCAGCTGTGTCTCCAGAGTGGAGTCTTGTTAATGCTTTATTAGATTATCTGTATCAGTCACAGAGTATCAAGTTTTTCGACCTGTCACTTCCAAACTCCAGGGCCCCGCACGCCACACGCCTCCCTGGGAGCCTGGCCAGGCTTTCCCCACACAGGACACTTGGCCTCCCTGTGGAGGGGCACCGCACGCAGCAAGACCCAAGGGCAACAGCCAAGTGCCACCTTCGACCTTGCCAAAAGGCTGCAGAAGGGACTGTGACAAAAAAGATCCACAATGTGATTTTCTTGGTTGCATGGAGTAGTCAGACGTGTGTCACTGGCCATGGGACAGTCTCCCCATGACCCTCAGATCAGCCTGGACCTCTGACCCCACAGCAGCAGCTCCCTCTGGAGCTGGTACTGGTTCCCCATTCTGTCACACCAGAGGCTGCAGCCCACCAGAACAGCAAATGCAGAGAAACAACCAAAACAGAGCTTTTACTTCTTCATCCTGGTGGCAAAGATTTGGGTTTCCTGAAGAAAAGTATGGCAGCTGTCACCAGCCCTCAAAACAGATTTGCCAGGCCAAGAAATGAGCCTTACAGATCATTTCTGCATCACTGGAACAAAAGGCAGATCCTGCCATCAGGCAGTGCGCTTACTGCTGTCAAACAAACGGGGGGACACGTGACACCCACCCGAGGAGGGCTGTGTAGGTGTGAAGGGAGAGCACAGCTGTTCTCCACTCTCCACTGCCCAGAGACCTCCTGGCTGCCTCTGCTCCTGCCTCAGCACCAAGCACTGCAAAGAGGGACTGGGCTCCCTGCGAGAGACAGTGAGAACCAGTTTCAGGATTACACTGAAGTGTTTTCCTAAGGGTATCTGAGAGAAAAAATCATGTCAGAAAGCAGGTGCAAGAGTGAGTTTTTCTTACTTTATATTTTTTAAATAAAAAAAAGTAAGTCTCTAAAGGGACACTGAATTTGCTTCTCCTAAGTTCACACCTGTGCACAGCTCCAGCTCTATCCAGCTCCATCTACCCTGGTTCACCCTTTTCCTAGTGTGCTGACAGATTGTTCACCGCGAAACTATTTTATTAGCTAGGGATTGCCAGAAATTATTTCTGTGTGAAACAGGGCCCTGGGCCTAATATGAGCAATGCTGCTCTTCACCATTCACACAAGTACAAGCACTGGAAGGCCACAGAATTTAGTATTACTAGGAGCATTTGTTCCCCATTTCTCACCTTTTCTGGGACTGTGCTCCAGCCAGGTTCTGCTCAGGATGGGAACAGGGTGACAAGGACCAACCCTGCTCTTGGCAGAACTCTGCTTATCACACACAGGCAGTGCAGGTGCTCTGCCCACAGGTTCTCTGAGCCTGAGTGTGTTTGGTTTTAAGATAAGATACATGTAGTCATACCTCACTTCGTTTTTAACATAATTATTCATTTAAGGAATTCAACAAGGAATACCACTTACACACTGTAAATCTGTATTCAGCGAGAAATTTCACCCCAGTTTAATTCTGCATCTTTGGTTACAAAATCAGCATCAGTTCATCAATTCACCCCATGTAAACCTGGAATAGAGAAAAGGGTCATGGACCATGGAGATCACACGTGTATGACAGATATCATGTCTGCCTCACAGCAGCACCATTACAGACATCTTCCATGGGCTATAGTAATGGCAGTGTTGGTGTATAAACTATTGAAACAGCCCCTGAAAAACTCTGGATAAACGTCTGTGCCAGAGGAAAGTTTTCATGTGATCTAAATTTCATCACCCAGCTAAGAATTGCTGTCATTAGCAGATAAATTCTACATGTAGAAAGGCATACATGTGAATGGTCCTGCAGTGAAGTGTCTGAGTGACAAGTTCCCTATTACCAACCTCCTCTTGTTCAGGCACTGGGCAACACCTAGAAGCCTCACCCCAATGGACAAGGCTCCATATGGCATGGGAGCACAGTATGAAGATGCTGGTAATTTAAGTGGGTTTTTCGTGTGTTTTTTGTGCTTTTTGTCTTTGAAGAGAAGGGAGGCTCTTTGCCTATGCACAGAAAGCCAGACAAGCAGAAGTTGTGATTTTGCTTAAAATAGCATCATTTACTGACTTAAAAACTCAGGTAAAAACCTTCAGCCAAGCTCAGAAAGCTGTGAGACTTTCTGAAGAGTTTTCACTGCTTTGGTGTCACTGACCTCTACAAAAGTGTGACAGAGGGAGAGAGATGTACAGACCAAAAGAGCTGGTGCTGAAAATCCATCGTTATAGGATAGCACGTTCTGGGTGGATTCCTAAGAGCTATCTCCCACTTCCATTTCACAATAAAGGAATCTGGACCACATACTCTTTAAGAACACAGTAACATGAACCAAAGCACACTGAGCAAGGACGACTGTGAGATTCACATCAAAAGAACACTCCCACTGTGAACCAAAACACTACTGCAGGCAAACTCAACTCCACAGTCCTAGACTCCCTTCCCTGAGTACAGCCATTTGACAAAGAATCTTGCCTGATCCCTTCAGATACACATTTAAAGACAGACACAGTTGTTCAGGATCCTACTGTGAGGCTTTAAAAAGTGCGTTTAGCACATTTGTGACTGATATTTGCTGCAGGATTGACTGGATGACAAACAGCTACAGAAATGACCATTGAGACAGACTCAGCACTTGGAAGCAGGGCCAGAGTGGCTATAATAACACTGTTCTGCACCTTTTTTTTCCCAAATGGTTACTGCTTCAAGGCAGCTAGTATTTAATTACACCCTACAAATATACAAATATACATAATCTGGAGGTACAACCATCCCACTCACATAGGCACATTTAAAAGGTCTGCTGGACTCAGACTGCTGTCCCTTGCAAGTGCAAAGAACAGAGACATCAGCACTCTTTTACGCTAGAGTAAATAAAGGTTAGATTCAAGATCAACAGTTGGGTGGAGTACAGACACTAATACCACTGCTCCAGTCCTTGGCAGCCAGAGAAGCAATAGGGCAGGAAAAGGGGCTGTTAGGCCAGAAAGTGCCTGGCAGTGAGCAGCCAGGGAGAGCTGCTGTCCGTGCAAGTCTCACACACAGTGATCAGTCTCTGTGAGAATGAAGCTTTCCTGCACATGTGCTCAATCGTCGCTTGGCACCAAAACTTAAATAGCTCTCCAGCCAACTCTACAATGATTTAAAGACAGTAAGCTACCAATCTAGCCCATCACACCTATCCAAGAACTCATACAACCAGCCTCCCCTCATCTCTAAACTTTAAAAGTTTCCTTATTTACACCAAATTTTGCTGAACACTACTTATCCTTAGGCATGTCTTTAAATTATATAACAAAAACAGAGAGAAAAAAGATGTGTGAACTACACTTTTTTACATGATTAACATAATTATTGAAAAGCTTTAGGTCCTTCCCTTGTTAACAGTGACTTCTCCAAACCTTGCAGCATATTACTGAACACATGCTACCTAATGGCCCCAGCTGGGATTGCAACTGGAACCACAGGGTTTCTGCTGCACACTAACATCTGGAGTTTGGATTCTGGTTTTCTAATCAGTAATTTCCCACCATCCATAGCCCCACAACCTCTTACCTTCTTGCTCACAAATATTTGTAGGGTTTGAGCCTGTCTGGGAAGCTGAAGGAAAGAAGAATCTGCTCATTTAAGAAAAGGCCTCCTGTGGCACATACAGGGCAGTAAATCAGCTCGCCGGGATGGGGCCTGAGTGGTTCAGGCCCAGGATAGCCGAGACTACCCTAGACAGGTACTCTCCTCAGAGAATGCCTTCCAGGGAGCCAGTGGCTTTCCCTCGGCTAGCCTAGGGGTGCCTTTGCAGGGGGTAGTAGCCACGGCGGGCAGTCAGCTCTTTAGTGATTTCAGCTCCGAGTGATTCCAGCTCTGTGGCCCTGCAAGGCAGCCCCCCTCAGCCAGCACGGAGAGGAGAGAGATGAGGGACTCATGTGGCTGTTCCGCCGGAGGCAGTACCTTTATTGCAAAGGTACCCAGCGAAGGGAAGCCAGGGACGAAAGATCCCTGCAGTCTGGGGTTCTTATAGGGGCACAGAGGTGGGTGTGAGAGGGTACAAACCAATGGGTTCAAACAGATCTACATAATATCCCTCAAAGAATTGTGGGCCTCTTTTTCCTCGCCGTAACTAAAAAGTTTTCCTCTTATCTAGGGGGTCTGGACATTGCTGTTGTGCAATGCTCCTTATCTCTTCAGCAGGCCTGCTTCCCTATCTCAGGAGCTTCCCTCCAAGGCAGAGCTGCAGTGGGTTTACCAGATCCCACAGGGCAGGGAAGTTTCAGCTGTGGTGGTGAGCAGTGCAGCTGCTCTGGAGTTTCAGTCTTTCACAGCTGCAAACTGGAGTCTGTGTCAGCTCAGCAAAGTGTGACTTGCAAAAGCCTTAGGGCAGCCATGGTAACTTCACCTGATGCACTGCAGTCGCTGTATCCTGGCTTTGGAGTGAAATACTCCTACCTCCCTAAGTATCTTAAAATCTACACATCTAAAAAAGCTAGAAAGCTTTGAATTGACATGGAAAAGAAAATCCTTACTAGGCCAACACCAGCAGTGATTCTATTAGCACAGGACAAAAATATGTCTGTTCTGATCCAGGTTGGACTGTGTCTACTTCTGTATTCCCTTGAGTGGCTCATAACTGGTGCTGAACAAAACAGAGCAAAATGAAAGTTTGGGAAAATTATAAAGTAATACCAGGATGTCTTTTCATTCCATCAAGTGAGAAAGAATTCTTTTTAAACTAATTTTTTCTTCCTGCTTTTAATACAAAATGTGAGCAGAACCCTTGAGAGGTCATGGGCGAGCCAACCTTTACAGGAGGATATGATTAAGGTACAAGCCATGAGCAAACAGGAGCCTCAATCACCAGATCACTATGATGATGTGGATGAATCATCCCCCATTCCCGTGCTGCATGTTCTCCCAGGTACTCAATGACACCTTTGTAAGGGAAGTTTATGATCAGCAGTATGGAGGCATTAAACTGAAAATAATGAACAGTTTCTCTGCACAGGGAACAGGATTGGAAACCCAGAAATTCTCCTAGATGCTCAGTATTCTCAATGGAGAACCATCAATGCTTTTCCCATTGGATAGTGTGTAAAGGTTGATGTGGGGAAACACAAAATTAAGCCTCAGTGACATGTGCCCTTCTCTTTCCCAAAGATACATAACTCCCCAAACATAACTCCCCAAAACGTCCAAAAAGGGGATTTAAACATTTTCAAGACTTCTAACATACAAAACCTCCCCGTTTTCATGAGACTCCCTAAGTAAACAAATACCACTGTTGAGCACATAAAATTAAAAGCAATTTAATTCAGAAGTAAAACTGGAAAATTTGTTGTTTCAAATGTTTCTCTGTTTGAAGAAACAACCTCCTCTCTCATTATTCCATTTCCAGTACTTTTGCTTCTAACTGTGTAAAGGCATTTTAAAGCTTTAATTCATTTTGCAGTTCCAAATAGCTTTCCTTAATTGCTCATGTCAAACATCAATTTCATGTTTTTAAAAAATTTATGAAACAATTCTGTGCTGTCAGGAGAAGAAAGTTCAGATTATTAATTGCACGCAAGCTCCCCATGCTAATGTATTTCCTGTTCCCTTCTGGCAGGAAACTATTTTAAAGAGGCATAGCATTCATACAGTAGTTCAGTGTTTGCATTCATGGTACATTTTCTTGCCGTTCCCTCAGCTAAAGTACAGAATTCATCAAGTTACCCAGCTTGGAGGGGTTTCTCACCACCAGATGCCACACTGAATGCTCCATGTCACAGCTCAATGGTAAGGGCAGCAGCACAGAAGACAACTGAGGCTGTCTGTCAGCTTGACTGATGTTCTTTGCATCTTCACCAAACAGAAATTTGCATGGCCAAACTAACAAGCTTGCAATGTACTGCCTTGTACTTCCGTTAGTAGCTGTGTGATTAATTGGTTACAGCCCATTATAGCAGAACAAATACAGCTAGGAATTCTGCTTAAAAAAAGTGAATCAGGATTGGGCTGCAGGCCAAGTTTAGCAAGGATTTTCAGCAATTCATAAACTCTTAAGGTGAATGAAATAGAAGAACAAAACTAAAACAGTTTCAAAGAGGTTTGACATACAGGGATTCAACACCAGTCTCACAGGACTCCGTACAATGAGCCTAAATAAATACATACCTTGGCAGTCCATGGAAAATAAGGCAGCCTAATTCTGCAGTCCTTGTTTTGACAGTACTTGCAGCCATAGTGCCAGAGAGGCAGTGACTAATTTCCCATCACTTCTTATAGGGTACAAACTCTCACAGGAGTTCTTGTTACACAAGATTCCAGAACTTAGTTTATTTATGGCTCACGGGGCTTTGATAGCCCTATTCCCTTTCCCAGAAGTATTTATTTCAGACCAGATGACTACTTGACCATCTGAAGACCAGCTTTGAATTGGTCAAAGGAGAAACCACAAACCTAACTACTGATAAGGCACTTAAACACTAAATCCTCTAAGTCTAATGTGGAGTTGTGTGGTCAGGTAGAGACACTCCACCAATTCTGAAAGACAGATTAAAAGGTAGTATGTTGCACTTCAGGATTTCACACAGCTTCACTACCTTCCATTGACAATTTCAATCTACATCTTTGGGGAACTGAAAATCTGTTTCCTTTTATGCTTAAGTATTTTGTACTGACTACAAATGGGAATATTTACACCTGTTCATTCTAGGCAGAAGCATAAAAATTACTAATGGGACTCCTGCCAGAAATTTGAGTCGGAGAAGTAATGTCTTTCGAATGAAGAATATTTGCTCCATAAGCCTTTAATATTTGTGGATTGCCATGAGTGCCTTTCTGTGCACAACACTGAAATGGTGAATTCTTGGGCCTTCTAAAATTCAAGTAGGAAGAAGTAGTCTATTGCTGTTCCCCTACAAATTCACAGGACTGCAATACCTGGCTAAACCTGAGACCAAAGATCTATTTCACAATGTCAGTTTTTAAGCCTTCCCAGCTCTCAAGGTAGGATGAGGCACAGTTCAGCTATTCCAATCAATACTGATGGCATTATGTGGCCACCAGTACTAAAATTTTTTACAGTGAATAATACCTTTGATTCTGAAATCCCAGACAAGGTGTGTTCACAGTACAGACATAGCCAGCGCAAGTCCTAACAAGGTTTATATTTGTTCTTATGTTTTCTGAGTTGCAACATATTCCTGGTATGTTATAACAATCAGAAAGCCCATGTCAGCTTCTTGTAAAATCTGAAGCACCCACATCTTTACTGTACAAAATACAGACGAGGCCCATCCTGCCCAATTTGCTTTCCTAAGTCATCATGTCTAGCCCTGGCTATGACGTTACGTGCATGAGTAGACACACTATCACTATGCTACCACACCTGTCCAGCCCTCACCAGAGCTGACAGGAGCCCTCTAATCTACAGCAAAGTAAGTCTGAAATAAATTTTTCCCCTAGGTTTCACCTACATACCTGTGTACATATAGGAGACTATGTCTTGCACTAGTGGAACATTTGGTACACACTGCAAGGAAGAAATGTATCAGTCCCATATCTCTGATTGGTTTATGTGCCCTCTGTATAAAATCTACAGCAGATTGTACTCAGGCTTTCTTCCAATACTGCACTCTTCAGGAATTAGCAACTCCTTCCTTCTTGAGCTACTTATTTACTCCTAAATATTTGAGTTCATTTTTGGGGGGAAGTATTCTGAAAGCCTTGATGGCTAGTTTCATAGCAAGAGTCAGCCCTGGGAATAAGCTAAAAAAGGAAGACAAACAAAATATAAATTCAGAGTATCTCTATATTCAGTACCACGAGATAAAATAATTGTCCTGATTTTCTTTGTAAGACAAATGAAATAGTGTGGTCAGACTAATTCCTAGTAATCAAGATGCCAGCCACCACTGATCTAAAAGCATGTCCCTAATTTAGTTCTATTCAATATATTATGTCTTAAATGTATCTTCCAGTGATTACTGGCATTATGCTATAAAGGTTCTATGCAAAGGACAGTTCTTGTCATATTAAACCTCACATTTTAGCATGGTATCTTAATACTGGAAGATATAATGACTCGAAGAAAACAAAACCCTCACAAAGCAATCCATACCCCCAGTGGATTCTGCTGGGGTACCTTCACAGTGCTGTGTACTTAATAGCACTGGGTAATTACTGGTACTTGTTGGAGGCAGCACAAATTCTCATATGCCTGAAAGGGAACATCGTTATGTCTTTGTGGTGTTGTCAAATCAAAAAGCCAGCCAGCCAGTCTGCTGACAGCAGGAACTTGTTGCAGAAACCAAGCAATAAAGACCATCATTTTCTGACAAAAGTAGCTACATATGTTGTACTTCTGATGCCTACTTTGTGGTGTGACTGATTGAGACAATAGTAAAAAGCATAGTCATGGAATATTAAAATGATAATTGATCTTAGAAGTGGCTCTATGTATGCACTGGTGCAAGTACTAACGATGAAAAAAACCCGTTTGTCAAACTCCCAAACTGAACTTTGATGCAGTTGCTTGGTAGAAAGCATTCTTTAAGGAAGAGACTGGAAATCCCAGATACAATATATGAAACCCCACATTCTACACAGATACACTCAAGTTGCCCACTGAGCTTTTTGTATTGCTAGTTATTTTGAAGCACACTAGAGAAGCAAATTAACTAATTTTCTCTATATCATCCCACCTAGGCTGCTAGAACATACCTCAGGTCACTCTTGCACATTTTTTCAAGAACTGACTTCAGATCCAAGAGGACATTATTCAGTGCTAATAATCAAATTAATTGATTTCTATTTAATCTCATTTAATCTAATGCTTTACAATTAAATCCCAGAGCAGAACCAAAACAGTTTTAATGTTACCTTTTTCCCTGGGCCAGATTTAAAAGTGAAAGTGTCATGTATGTTTCTTCTACTGAGAACAATACAGCAAAATGCAACTATGAAGATGCATTCTGTGGCCAAACTTAGGGCTCAATTGCACGAAAAGAAAAATATCAAGCTACAACTACAATATGTAAATATTTAATCTAGATCACTCTTATAATTTAGTCTGCCAATGTTTTGTTCCAGAATATATCTATGCATTTTCATTAGTTACTTAATTTAAGCCCCATACTAAGCATATACATAAACTCCAGTTATTTGCATGGTTTTGCCAGAATATGTTTCGCATTTGGGCACTTCCCATCTTTGCTCTTCCCAAAACATCACAACCATCTTTTGGTAGCTTCTGTTGGACATGGACTTGGCTTACAAGCAATTCTCTCATCACTAATTTAGCAGAGCACCTACAGTTATTAGACTTTGTATTTTTTTATCTTCATATTACTGCTTTAGTCTACTGGTACAGCACCTGCATTGTAACAAGACACTCTCCTTAAAGCATTTCTTGAAGATATAGGATATTGTCACAACTAGAATATATGGGCTAAACTCTATCCTTTCCTACAACTTTCATAATGTTTGATAAATTGGTCCCTGCACTGGTGACACTGTGGCAGCACAGTAATTCCTGTACTGCATATGAGATCCAGAGATGCCAGCTCCAATCCCAGCAGCAGCACAGCTGTACCAACACACTGCTGTCTGGGGGCTAATTATACTTGCATTTCAGAAGACTAATGAGTTTGGGCAGAGCCCTATGCTAAGTTCAGTATTTTGCACAGCCACACACTCTACCTTCCCACCCACATTTGTCTAAATTAAGGCACTACACACTGATGGGTTTACCTGTGGTCAAAATTTCCATATGGTAGAGAATTTTGCTCCAAGATACATTACTACTCTAGAAAGAAACAGAAGTAACAAAAATTACAAAAATCTCACGGTTTGCAAGAAGTCCAAATCAGGACTTCTGTTCAGAATCAGTAAGAATTAATTTTCAAGCTTGGCCTACGTATTAAAACCAGCAGTTACAGCAAAAACTATATACAACTAATATGCAGTTTTCTAAAAGTATTCATTTACTGGCACTAATGATGTATGTTATCCCATCTGCCACAAAAGCTGGCAATCTGTGATGAAAACTCACTCAGGTTTGTTACAGAACATAAATGTAACAACTGATGACTATTTTAGTAGAAATTGTTCAAAATCTTAGCATTAATTAGAATGAAGTAAAATGCCAGTGAATACAGAAAAAAAAAAGTATACATTGAACAGCAATGGAAGTATTTATCCCCCCCATGCACATATCTTTAGGTATCAATTCTGAATGCACTTATCTTGCCAAATCAGTTACTAAATGTAAAGTAATGCATATTCTATATATTTTTCTGAGTTTGAAATCTGATTTCATAAATGTCTACCACTTTCACATAGGATTTTTTTAGCCTGGCTTAGAGAAATTGGAAGACTCAAAGCCAAAATCAGTTACTTCTATTTTTGTTGCAAAAATCATTGAGTCAGCAAACAAAACAAAAAATTTCCAGCAAGCTTTTGCTTGATAGTTGCCCACAAAGTCACACGCAAAGAGATGTGTTTTGGAACGACCTGCAGTAAAGGTCTCTTCACTGTAACACAAATACAAACAAGCACTGTTCTACCAGCTCCCCTTCTCAAGGGCACAACAGGGAATCTCAAAATAGGTGAGATGAAGAAAACAGTAACAAATTTCTTTACTTCAATTATCTTTGAGTTGAAATTAAACAAAAAAGGAGAACAGAGAGTGTGGATTTTCAGCTTTTTTAGACTAAAAGTCAACATCAATTTCTCTCACACACAGTTTAAGCTGTTTACATAGAACAAAAAGTAATTTAGACTGCTGCCAAATGTTGCCTTCACACACCTATACTACTTAGACTTCACTAAATCTCCATCATCATTTTAAATGCTGCTCTCTAACATTCTATTGCACTTAAATAGGAAGTAAATAGCTCAGTATAGCAATTTTTTAGAAATTATGTTGAATATTCTACAAATTAAGTCAAATGAACAATATAGATTTGAATTTAAACACATTTGATAGCAGTTCACATTAGAGAGAACTGCAGAAGATCACCACCATGTAGTTAAATGGTTCAGTCTTTTTAGCTTCTAAATTGGAGGGTTTTATCTTCCTATTAATTTTATTTAATACATCATGAATGATTATTTGTCAGTAATTATTATTATTGTTCCCTCTAATTTTTGCATTTAATAAGACAGAATAAATTTAGGATTTTCTTGGTAGTTACCCCAAGAAAGTTGCAATTGATGAACCAATGTGACATACTTTAAAAATGAAAGAGATTATTTTTGGAAGTGAAATTCAGTATCGAATCATCACTTTTTAATTAAACAGCCGTAACACCAAAATTAATATCATTTTATCCATCCCACTGAAGTAATTTCTATTGCTGAAAGTTTCATCACTACATGCTTGCAATGACAATGTTGAAAGTTTGTTAAGACATGTCATGGCAAACAAAGTTGCTGACCAGAAGCAGTCAGCTAAGCATTGGTACCAGTGCCCGCTGAGAGCTAAAGTGGCCTTCTGTTAATGTTGCATCATCTGCAAGAAGAATTTCCTTCTCAATGGACAGTTTCCCTCTGCAAGTCCAACCCAATTAATTAAATATACTGAAACTAAAAGAAAGAAAGAAAGGTTCCCCTCAACTGTACTTTTAAAATCTTTTTACAGCCTTAAAAATCTGGTACTTATGAAACGCTAAAGGGTGCAGTGTTTAGGAATGTTATTTTATTTACAAATAATACTACCTTTGATGAAGCCATTTTTAGATTTAAAACATTTTTTCCTTCCTGCACTGAAAGGAGATTCCCTTGCAAAGCAAAATGTCTAACACTAATTGAATCCAATTAGAACATGACGATAAACTGTTGCATAAGAATTGGGAATGCAGAAATTCATTACAAACTATAATCTGAACAAATGTATGCTCATCTATAGAGCTATTTAAATGTAGGGAGACAGTGCATATTTGGTTAGCAAAATGCAGAGCTTAATTTAACACAGAGGCTGATTTGCAGTTGAAATAATTTTTGTAATTACTAATCAAACTGAATTAGACTCTTTTCTGGAAAGCAATTAAAGGAAAAAAATACAAGGCAAGGTTAAAAACAAGCCAGAATGCGTATCTCTGGTTTGTGCCAATCCACCTAGGTGCAGTTTAAAATCTCAGCATTACGGGAACTTGCCTTAAGTTTTCAGGGGTAACTAAACGCACGAGACACTCGGCAGAAGCTGTGTGTGCCTCAGCACATCTGAGCTCCACAAGTGTTGGGAACAGAACCACACGGTTTATGTTTCACGTTTGGTTTTGGTTATTCAAATAACGTGCATTACACTTGCATCAGTTCACAATAAGTTTATTTTATGTGAAGAAAAGCTTTGCCATTAATGAAAAATTTCAGTAGAAAACAGTACCTCCTGCTTTCAATCTAGATTACTCAAAAGTAGAAGCTCGTATTAGTGAAAACTTCAGTAGAAACAAATCTGTAGGAAACGTTCTTGGCACATGAAGTAAAAGCTTTAAACACATTAAGTTTGAATAGAGTATTGACCGTGCAACCATGCTGGCAGAAAAGCCAGTTTTTAATGGCTGGTATTTGTCCCTCAAGACAATAACATGGAAGACACATAAACCTGCTTACATAACGTTAATTGTATATAAATATGGTGTTGCCATAATTGACAGTCTCTATTCAGGCCACTCATTTAGTTTAGCAGTTCTAAATAAGTAATAGGCACTTTGCCTTTCTGATTTCCCCTTTCACCCATCAGCCAGTCTGAATCCATGCCAGGGATACTGTACACTGTTATCACCTAAAAAAAGAGAAACACATTATTATAAACTTTGTTTGCAGGGAAGAGAGTTATAGTCTATCTTCATGTGATTTCCAATGCCTTAGAATTGAGATTAACCAGGTTTAACAGAGCATTTAACATGAGCATCCATGGAACATAACTTAATGCTTATAAAAATTATTTCACTGGTCCATGGAAAAGAATAGACACAGTAGTGTATTTTAAAGTACCTTTTTTCTGTTGAAATTCTATTCATTACTGTTTCTTTTCTATTATGTTTTATCTTTAAATCTTGTGTATCCACCCTCAGCCTTAACAGGCAATCTAAAAGAAACTTCTTTGGAGTGCATGATAGAAAGACAGATGGTGTTGATGTGCTACATCTTCACAGAAAATCTAAGCCCACAGCTTCTATCTAAGTCACTCTCTCACTCTGAAAAAGTCAAATAGAAATATTGAAGTAATGCACATTTAAAACCCCAAAAATTCTGATTTTTTTTTTCAGAATTTCTTTTCAGCATTAAGTTACAGTCATATTACCAGGTGGAAACTCTGTTCCAGCACTGTGCTTCATCGTCTATCTCCATCTACTTTGTACAGACTCTCTGATTTATGACTGCCATTCAACCGGAACAGGAATTAACACAGCACAGCCTTCACCATCAAAGCAAGAAGGAGTTGTATTTTCATACTCTTCCCAAACTGCAATATTCAACATCTGAAAGACTAATCATATTGATAATAGTGCCAAAGGTGTGGTGAAAAGTAGACTGTAGAACTGCATCTTGACTGTCTAGCAAATGTTCTTGCAAGCTAAGATGGTGTAACAAACGTTGATTCGTACTACAGGATATTAACATTTATAGGTACAGGACAATGCTCCAAGGGTATTATTGAAGTTTAATTGTAAAAAGTCAACTACAAAGACTTTTTGATGTAGCACATCTTAACTGGCTACTCACAAGCATTCCCATTTTTACTTTCAAATGATCAAGGTACATAGAAAACTCTTACCTCATCTGCAAGTAGTGATAATTCACTGCTGTTTGCAGCATCATAATCATAGAGAACTCTGGCTTTCCTGCTGCCACTTGATGACTTCAGTTCACTGAGGCCTGAAGTAACGATTGAGTTGCTTACTGAAGGCAATGAAGCAGAGGCTGAGGCCAAGACTGAGGGAGTAGAAACACTCTGCACAGGAGTTGTGGAAGACTGATTGTTGTTAGAGAGGAAAGTAGATGGAAAGCTGTGAGAGAAAAAAAACACCAAGACTTCTGAGTGAATCTGTTTTACACAGTGCATTATACATGCTCCCATGCCTAAATCAGCATTCTTATTTTTAAGCACCAGTAGATAGCAGTAACAGAATAGCACTGAGAGTTGTATGACATTAATAAAGGTACTTGTTCCTGATAAGCAGCATAAATCAAATCAATATAATTTGAAAGAAATATTGCCACCTTAAAAAAAAACCCTTGATATTTGCCTCTTAAAAAAAGGCAAAACTAAAAAACCACAGTTGGTCAAACTTAATTCCGACTGTATTTTGATAAACATTTCTTTTGACAGTTCTGTCAGGAAAAGTAGCCTCCACCTCTTCCTGCTCATTCCTCAATTATGTGGTTACACAAAAGATTGTGCTGACGAACCAGATCAGGGAAATATAATACAACTTAGAAACACAGCCTCCCTCTGAAAGCAAGAAAAATCACACATCTATTTTTGTGATCTAAATCAGTTAATTGATTCCGTTAACTTCATGCTATAAAACAAAAATATTTTTTACACTAAAAATGAACTTATATCAACTTAAGCTCTTCATTTCTAGGTCAGGCTGCTACTCACTCAGTGCCAGCTGTAGTGCTTGCCAGACCCTCCCATGAAGTCAATTAAACTCATTAACCTGACTGAAAAAAAGGGAAAAAAAGTGTATAATCCCCTACTTAGTTAATGAGCTCAGTCACAAAAAACTGTTACGAGTGACCGAGCAGATACAAGAGAAAGCACAGAATAACATGACTGAAAAAATTGAAGGAGCAGAAAGGAGAGCAAAGCAGCAAGAGATTTTGGGGCAGTGGAGTAGGAAGAATGGAATAGCAATGATGAGCTCTGGGACTGTCTCCTATCACTGCCCCACATCCTGGGAGGCAGTTCCATAGCAGGTTAAACTTACTTATTTAGCAGCTGATGTAGCAATTTCTTGTCTCTTTGCTGCCTTACTTGGTTGTAAGGCAGAATCCAGATAACTGTTAAGAGTAGGTCAATGAAAGTCTTTAAAAAAGGGCCAGCACCTAGGAACTAGACTGAGTCATGATGACGACATGGAACTGCATTTCCTTCCATTCTTTTGACCAGTGAATTCCCACACGTAACCTTCCTCATCAGTCCTTCTACATAGATGCTTTTTCATAAACATCTGGGATACAGACATATTACATCCCCCCTCCTTTTGTTTGCCTGTCTTTTGAGGTAAGGAAGATCTAACCATACTGTGCATGTGAACCTACCAGAAAACAGTTTGATCTCATCCCTTCCCATCTCCCCAGTAAGATTCTTTCTGCAGGTGCAGTTCAGTGGCAACTTTACCCATGTAAATCCAGAGCAGTATATTCCCATAACCATGTCTGCAACATTACTGGTGCTCATATGATCATAAGAAGAGCAGTTTTAAAGAGCTGATGCAGGTAAAAAACCCATCAATGCAGGAACTAATTTCTGGCTCATGTGACAATAAATAGCGGAATTAATGTAGCTCAGACCTGTAACAGCTGCAGCAGTCCTGCACACAAGGTAACAGCTTCACACTGTACTTAACCTGGTAAATGCACAGTGCCACTGAACAGGGTGGAGCCACTCCTGTACCCCTTTTCTGCACATATGTTCATTCTCTGTCATTTGAATCAGATCTAGCAATCTGCTGCTTTTGATACAAGAATCTGAACTAACCAAAGATCAGGAAGATTGCTAACTTTCCATGAGAACAGCTTTTTAAACATATTCATCTTGCAGTCATACAATTGTATATGACTGAAGAAAAAGAGCAGCAGTCTAATACAAAAGACAGCACCTGCCCCTTGATAGTCACTGAACTGCATGTGAAAACTGGGAAGACTTTCAGGAGACTGTTCTGAATTTAGTCAGCAGTTTACTACTGTGCAAAGGAGGAAGTCTCACTTCCCCCTCTCGACCCCACTTGATCATAAAGAGCTGGTTCAACTCACCAAGAGACACCAACTCCACCAAATTTATTTTCTTTCATTTGCTAGATTAGTTTTTCAAACTAGTTTGCCATGTTCCCTGAACAAATCAAATGAGCAGAATAAAGACAACCAAAACCAGACCCCACAATTCTGTAGGTAGAACTCAGCTGTACCTCATGATGTATTTATTACTTGATTAGCTGGCATTCAACCAGAAGCATTTAATTTTAAATGACAATCAGCTGTTACTCAATATTGCTAAATGACTTTAATATACTGCTAAACCTGTTCTCAGTTAACACAGTAATTACTTGTAAGTCATTCTGCTCAGTTCAAAGGGTCACTGGTTTGTACAGTCAGTGGAACAGAAAGCCAAAACTTTATAACCACTCTGTCATTCAGTGGGGCATTAAGTCTCATTCTTTTTGCAAAGTCATATGTAAGGCATTTTACTGGAAAGCTTCAGCTATACAGAGGTTGTCTGGTTTGGTGGTTTTCTGGGTTTTTTTGAATGCTTGAGTAACCAGAGTTTCACAGCTTGTAGAGTAGGATACTATCTGAAAAAATAATTATGCCAAAGCTTACATTTGTCTGTCAGGGAAGCTGAGAAACTTCAGAGCAAAAGCACTTATCAGGAAGAAAAAAAGCAGCCAGAGTACCAGAATATTTGAAATAGATTTGTTTAGTTCATTCTGAGGAACTGAAAATAAGAAAAAAGGGAGATTTGATTTAAAGAATCAATCCAGCCCCACAGGAGGGGAAGGCAGTACAGAGATAAGCAGCTGGTGCTGCCTTGAAAAGAAACATCCATAAAAACATGTCTATTTATATAAAGAGAACTGAGTATGAGTTTTCCCCCTACTTTCATTACAGCTGCCTCTGGAGAGTACATCACGAAGATGAGTACTCCACTTTGGAACTTGAATGGTCTCAATGTGAACCAGGAAGGGGCTTACGCCCTAGATTCTGACCCAGGTAAAACATAATATGCATCTCCTCTGAGAATCAGGTTTCTGTTTCAAGCAACAAACTAATCTCACTTAGAGGCTGAACGCCTCTGGTCCGTCAACAGCCTCAAAACGAAACTAAGCTCTTCACAGTTCTTGGCTTTCATATGGGAATATTACACAATACCCCTGTTAGATGTGTGAAAAGTTGTGTAACTCAGCACTATGTGTTAACCAACACAGCACTGGCAGACACAGCCAAAATCTAGCTGAGCTGCCTAAGTAGTTTATCTAGTCTGTAACTGCCTGCATAACACAGAGCACAGAACAGAAACCTTACTGATCTGCTATTTAATTCAAGTGCTACACACCACACCCCTATAAATGGATACACTCTTCCAAAGCAGGGAGCATGACTTGAGACCCTGTCCCAGTGCTGTTATACTTCAGTGGGATTTCCTAGCATGAGGAAGTAAAGACACACCCAATATTTAATACCATAACTATTTTAATCCACATAGGCACAGAAACTTCATTTCACTGTTAGAGGCATTAAGAGTTTTGCAAAGCTTCCATGCTTTTGGTCTTCTACCCGTCATAGTAATTTTATTAAAAATACTAATCAGATCACAGCCTGAATAAAGATACATTCTTGTGTTTCCCTGAAGGCACTATTGTCTTCAAATACACTTTCGTCATAGTTGGTATAGGTTTACACAGATTTTAAACAAAGACAAGCTATACATCCTAAAGCAGAAATTAGAGAAGAACATGTTTTTCCTTAGAATAAGCATATTATGCTTAAGGCTTTCTGTTTGGTAAATACACTAGGACAAGAGCAAACATTTTAAAAATATCCTTTCAAAATAGTTGTGTAAATATATTTCACTTAATTTTTAATTTTAAGAGTTCCTTTTCCTTAATACCGTAAATCTTTGTTTTCAAGCTTTCAATTCTACAACTTGTATGTATGTGCTACCACATTTTATAGCTGAATATTTGGAGTGGATTATATTGGGACGTAACTAGAAAGATGCAGCTCTTTTAGATAAAAGTTTTAAATACTTTAAACTACAGTTTAGTGGTTTAAAGTCTTTTTCACAACTAAAAAAAGTTGTTAAACTACACATTTAAACAAACTGAGGAAATCAAATGCCACAGGAAGTTCCAAGTCAGGAAAACGATAAGACTCAAGAACACTTTTGTTTTTACTTCCTTTTCAGGGAAAACATAAACAGAAACACCTCAGAGACAGTTACCTAGAACAGACACTACAGTAAACTTCTAAGTACAGACAATTGTTCAGTGCATACACTCACGTAAATACCACAATCTGTATAACTCTAAAAAGGGCTGATTTGTGAAGAATTAGAATAGGGAAACTTAATGAAATGCAAGTATGTAGATCTCTCTATATTCTCACCAATCACACAGAAAGGATTAAGAGCACAAACTAACATCAGTCTCTTCTCTTACTTTAAAAACACTAAACCCATGAAACAGTGAAACAAGACAGACTTGCTCATTCCACTGTGTGTGCTCTGGATAATAGATAGTGTGAAGTAGATTTCTCCCTATACAATACCTATGCTGGCAATTTAGTTAAGAGTGGAGAACAGGGTTTCATTGAAAATCAGATAATGACCTATAGCGAATTAAGAGGCACCAGGAATTTATAGGAAGCATAAAAAACTTTTCCCACATTGCACAGCAGTTTAGTAGCATGAAGCATAAGACAACTGAATGACTACAAATAAATCTCTAGAAATGAGGTTACCAAGGGCTCACCTTCCCCAATTAAACAATATATAAAATCTCAGTAGATCAATTCTCAAAAGGCATTAGTGCTGCATGTAGGCTTAGGGAAGTAGTTGCACTGGGTAATTACATATTAATTACCTGAGAACAGATACATTTCCTTTCATGCCTGTGTGTTCACCACTGTTACATCAGTATAAGTTTTCCGACTATTCATAAGCACTTAATAAAAACTGAGCTTTTTCCTGAAGTTTATATAGTATTACTACCTCCCAAGTTGTTTCTGGAGATCCAGCATATATTGGTAACATTGTGCATAATAGGTCATCTGAGCTTCGACAAAGTCATTCAGACAGCGGAGATGATGTGCCTGTAACACAGCAAAGAACTCAAGTGTTTAGTCTGTAAGGGCACCATGTTGCATTAGGAAGAGTAGGCATCTACTCAGGTGCTAATGCCAATACTGGCACTTAGAGATAAACACCAGACAGACATAGTAAAACACAATAGGTAAACACAATAAAATGTCAAAAACTGAACAATGAGCAAACATTTTTGTGGTTTCAACTCAATTGATCTGATGAATGGAAAGCTCAGAATAAAGACTGAAAATAAAAGCTCCTGCATTCTGAAGGTTAATGGGAAAGTAAAGCTAAATTCAGTGGATACTAAATTAGAATTAAAAAAATAAAAATCTTTGTGGTTTGATGCTTTAATGCACTGAAGTGAAACCTCATAGACAAGAGCTCCCAAGTAATTTACTGCAGCTACTTTTAGAAGATGCCCTAATATTGACTTTCCCCCTCAACACCTTTTGGGTACTCACATGTGTGCTGCTGATTCCTTCCAGCAGCAGCCTGGTAATCTCTGCTTGACGGTCAAATTCACTCTGAGTAATTCGCACTTCCTGTTCGGACTGAAAGTAAGAATGCACATCAGGTACTGGTACAATGCTCTGTGCTACACCTGCCCACTGCAACAGTCCCATCTGATGGAGAACTGCTCACACAAATGCATTAATCACAAGCTTAGGTGTTTGAAATGTTCTTTTTCTTGGCAGATCTTTACCAGCCAAAACCAATAATTGCATTCTGGGTTCAGAAATGTTGAGGCCCTGTGTACACAGCAAGCAGCTTTATTATCAGACACCTACTACATATACAAAATAAAGGCATTTCTTTGCCAGCAGTATTACCCCACCTCTCCCAATAACAAACCAAGTGTTCTGCATCAGTGGTTTTGTCAATATACGAGTGACAGCCAAGAATAATGTAATTTTTTCCTATACATCAACTCAACAGGTCTCCGATGAAATAATTCAGGGTAAATCTCACATTATTTTTGCCAGGTAACTGCACAGCAATCAGCTGTACATAAATCTTTGATGTTAAGTTTTATCAAGATGTCTCATAATTTAATGTCTTATACTGCTCACCAAACTACTACAACTATTTCTGGAGCTTGTAATCAAGGAGTCTTTGAAAATAAATAAATCTCAACTATTCTAAATATTCTAATACTTGGTGTTCCAATTAGAGTGAAAATTCTACTAAAATGATGTAATACAAGTTTCAATATTTCAATAATCCAAATTTATTCCTTATATATAGGGATATATATAAAAATAAATACATAACTACATGTAGTTCTCAACAATTTTAAAGTAAGTTATCAGTGTTACACTAGTTTTAAATTACTTCAATCTAGCACAGCCAAAATTACTTAAGTGTACTTGGGGGGGGGGGGCAGGGATGAAGAAAAAAAGGACACTAAACACACATATACAAAATATGCACTCTAATATCTAAGGCTCGTTTTTCCAAGACAAAATGTCCTCAGCCTGGAATCTGGATTACCTTGCCTCAATGCTTATATTCATTTAGTGCCTTGTTTCTAAAAACAAACTCAAGGGCAAAAATCTACACAGTGTCCAAGATGCAGCAGTTACTATTCTCAACAAAGGAGAAAATAGATTTTCAGGAAAATTAATGAGGTGATACCAGTAAAACACTGGTTTCAAAAGCATTTTATGTGCTTGCAAACATTCTGTTCTTGCATTCAGCTGTTAATCAGTATGAAAGTAACATGGAATGTCAGAAAAAAACCACAGAAGAATGATACAGTTACCTAAAAAAATGTTTTTCCATCTGAAGTCTCTGCAGCTGGAAGGGCTTACATAGTAACTAAAGAGTGAGGAAGCAGCTAGAGAGAACTGTGTGCTTCTTACTTGAAACTGAGATAGCAATGTTTGTATCAAGTTCCAAACTAATTAGGTTTTCAAAGTTTGTTGAGGAAAGGATCTTTGCTTGGAATTTTCTGATTAAATCTGAATCAGTATCAGTGAAATTCATCTATCAGTCTTTGAGAGAAATATAAGAACAGATGAAAAAAGCTAATCTGATAGCCAAGAGGGGAAGAAAAGCAGCATTTTAACTCTCTTTTAAAAACCATCAAAACAATTAGTAAATCTTTTAATTGGAAAGAAATAGTTTTGCCTCTTGTTTCTCTGAAGTCAGAAGTTGCTAATGTTTTTCCCTGTCAGGTAAGTAACTACATGAGAATAACAACTTACAAGAAGGAGACCTATCCATCAGAAGAATTATATGTTTCAACAACATTCTAGCAAATCAACTACTTTCTGTAAGCAAAGGAAAAGCAAGTCATATTAACATAGCCACTACAGAGTAACTTAAAATATATTTACAAAAGCCTAAAATATACTGGTTTTATAGATTTACATGAACTGAATTATGTGACAATGTGTTTAATCAGTTTTGCCCACCCTTATTTTCAGTACTGCTAGGTGAACAGCAGCAGGACAGCATATCTATTGGGATAAAGGTAAAAACCAGCTGACTTTTTATCTGGGAAGTTTATGGCCTGATCACCTTTGTTTCTGAATAGAGTTAAGAGTTCAAAAACACAAGACTAAACTTTCCAGCTGCAGTTGTATTGTGTTTTTATGATCATTAAACACTAGGTATGTCTCATGAAGATCCCTCAAAATGGTACTTGCTCTGCAACTTCAGAATATGAGCCCAGGTTTTGAATTGAGTATTCATATGTAAATAAACTCCCCAGATTTCACACAGGAGTACAGGACATCTCAGAAATACTGTGCAATCCTGCAGCAAAGGGACAACACACATAAAAGCATATGAAATAAAATCACCTTCTTAATGTTGTTTTACTAGACATGCTTTTAGTAAAACACTGGTAGTGGATATATAGCTGGGCCTAGTATTTATTATTCCTTCCGAAATGCAGAGTTAGAGGAAGCTAAACTGAAGAAAGCTTCTCATTGCACCATGCACATCTTTTACTCCAACTCAAAAAAACCCCCCTGTAATCGATCCAAAGATGACTGGATGGTATGAAATCTTTGCTGTGAAGTTTCTTGTTATTTAAATTGAAAACATTTATGAAATGTCCTCCTCCAACGCTCAAACACAGAAGGACAGACTGCCTTTAGAAATGTGGATGGATTACTGCACCATTAGCAGTACATAATGTTGTAGTTTCTTCTCAATAGTCTCTACTATTTATATACCAAATAAAAAAGGAACTTTGAATTACCTAATTTATTACAGGAGCTAAAGTTTTTTGTCTTCTTTATGCTATAGTTAACCACTTTGTAGTATTTCTTCTTTCCGAGACACAGTTTGTTAAATTTCACTATCCTTAAAATTGCTTGTCCTTGTCTCTGAAAAGCTAACAGCTTCAAGACGAGTTTTCATTACAGCAGTATTCTTTCTCTGCCACTTTTCGCCCAAAACAGGACCAGCAGACAGGTTTGCTGCTTCCAAATGTTACTTTACTTAATTAATAAAATAATTCTCAAACTTTGGGATCCAAGCTGACCTAAGCCTCCTTTTACAGTTAACCCTCCTTTTACTTTAAATGCCTCCTTCCCTCTGAACTAACACTCATCCTCACCAGTTTGCACCATAACTCAGAGTTGGAAGAGCAACTCCCACAACTCTAATGATTTCACTTGAAGTTGCATTTCCCAGCCTCTCCCTACAACTCCCACAGCTGCCTAGCTAGTTCCCCTTTAAAAACTGTACTCCAAAGCTCCTGCTCTCCTTCTACTGAAGAAATTTTAATTACCCCTCCTCTACAGAAACCCACTAAGAAATCTCTCCTTCACTGTTAGCACACCCCTGCACAGCCTGCTGCAAATCCCAGTTTGGCAGAGCCAGTGATCCTAAGAACAGCCCTTCTCATGGCTCTGGAGCAGCTATTGCCTAACATTCCATTAGCTCCTCTGAATTTGTCCCTGTGCAAGGGATGGCATGACAGAGAAAGCTGCAACCTCCATCCCAAGGCTAATGCTAAGTTTATGAACTAGCTTTCAGGGCAGGTGGAGTTTTCAGATGGGCCTGTCCCCTAACTTCAGCTGCTGAAGATCTAGTGACACTGGGAAGAAGGGTGGGGTGCTCCATGTCCTGGGTAAAACTTGAAGATCAGTGTTTTCAGGAGAGTTTAGATTACTAGATCCAAGTATTTCTGAAAATTTTCAAATAAGCTTGTTCTTGACAGGATACCATACCAGTAAATTTTGAGAGAAGTCCTGTAGCTGTCTTTCTGTTGTATCTTGTCACATGAGAATCATCATATGGTATTGGTACTAAGCGAGCGCCAGAAATAGCTTACTATAAAACAAGCCCCAGGCATTGATTTGCCACTGCAACCTGAAAGGCTCCGGAGGGGACCAGTATATTCTGATGTAATGCATCAGGCTGCTAGAATCAGACTGAAATCAACAACATGTAATATCCTTTATTACAGCAGACCAGCACAAGTTATGATTTCAGAATTCTGAAATTTTTAAGTTGTTGTTTACTTACTTTTGTCACTTCCTCAGCCCATATCTAGTCAGCATTAAGAGTGGGGGAGGAAAAAATAAAAACATACAAACTTAGACATTGGTGGTACTCTGTTACAGTATGTAATCACACTTTGGCTTTTAACTACTTTCTGTCCTCAGAACTTTATAGGGATTTGAGAGTGCTACAAGTTGCCAAAAGCCCTTCATATATAATGAATCTATAATGAACATGGAGAGCACCACATCTATTAAACAAGTTAGACACTGAAGAGAGAGTGACTTGTAGAATTCAGGTATTACAAGAATCTACTTAAAACAAGCTATTACAATGCAAGACATAACTACTTAAAAAATTACATGAATCAGACAAACTAAATTACCTTAGGAGGAACTTAAGTTACTTTAATGTGTTATAATAATGGAAAACTATGGAAGGCTATTCTCATTTTAACACTGAAACAGATGAATGCTTTCTCTTGCTAATTTCATTACCAATTTTCTATTTCACAAGCACTTTTACTGAAACCCAAATTTAATTGAAAATGCTACAGAGGTATCTCAAATTGAGTATTAGAGTAGTAGCAAGCAGCACAGCAAAATCATAGAACTGCAAGGGATTTAGTTTAAAAGTTAATTACTTCAGCTTGCTCTTCCAATTCCCTCTTGCAATGTGGCTCTTCTTTAACCTTCATCTTCTGCCACTGTAAGATGACGCTATCAGGAGTAGGAAGAAATGAGTATAAAGGTTGCAGGAGCAAACTTTAACAAAGAAGTTTATTCGCTCCTTTTTATCTGATCACAGCTGAGAAATCTGAACACTAAATTGAGATGAGACCCAATATGCTGTGCACATCCAAAGCCCAACCACAACAGGCTGGACAGCACAGTCTATGCTGTACATAACTAATTGATCCCTTTCTCTTCCACTTTCACAACTATGGTGCTAAAGCCAGCTGCGCCAAGGAGTCCTTGCAACAAGTTTAGGATATATTGTACTCTAAGTTTAGCCATTAACTTCTGTGACATTATTCAGTTGCAGTTCTTTATAACAAATTGCTTGACAGGAATAATTTCTACATATTCCTGTCTGTTTAACATAATTCACTTGTACTCGTATTAAACAGATAGAAAAACTAAATAAATCCTTTCCTCCAATAGCTGAAAATAATTTCAGAAGTGCAAAATTAACTCCTTTATATCCTAAGTTTACATTCAGAGAATCACAGAAATTAGAATATAATACTGTATATTTCAAATCATCAGAAATAATCTGATAAAAACAACATCCAATGCTGTACTGACATAAGTGTATTTAGTGCATTATACCAATCCATTTTAGAATGGAAAACATCTGGATAGCATCAAAATATGCTGGATAGCAAGAGGAAACATTTGACAGGAAAACGAATGAACACAGGAGGCCAACAAACCTTTAGCCATTTTACATGCAGCAAGTTGAGCATGTAAGAGACATTTACCATAATGTTATTGTCTTCAGGCTGAGAGGTGTTTAGTTGCTTAAATGTATAGATAAAAAACAAAAGCAAGTTACAACACTGTGAATACAGCAAGTATATAGATTATCGGCAGAAAGCACTGCAAGTTTAAGCTAACCAAGACTGTGAAGTGAATATAGATAAACAAAATAATTTAGATTTTGATTTTAAACACTTGATTTAAGCTGTTGCAGTTGTACAGTAAGCATGAGACAACCAATTTTCAAGTAATATTTCTCCCAGTTATAAAAGGATGTAATCACATGTAGATAAAATTTATCACTTTAACCTGTCAAAGAAAAGAGTAAAACATAAAAATTTGCATCATAACTCAATACACTTCACTAACCTATCAGTCCAGCCCTGTTTGTTAGGTTTCTTCCTTTATAAATCTGGAAGCCAGGAGAATATGACCCATTTGCATCACACCTACATCCAAGTTAGTTCTCACTTTTATATTGCAGAGGATAAAGCAGAGCTGCAATTTTTTTATTTCTGCTGGAATTCTACATTCTGATACTTCTTAAACATGCACTTTACTGTCAAAATGTAATTAAAGTGTAGGCAAAACAGCGAAGAGGTTTAGAGTTTCATGCTCTTCCAGCACTAAATAATTATTTGTGCATAAAACTGCACACTTGCTGTATGAATACTTAGGATCAAGTAGTAGTAGCAGCAGCAATTGGCACCAAGCTCTGGATGACTGCACTGGTGATGTAACCAAAACTTAAGTATAATATACATATATTATTTTAATACTAGGCTCAAGGGGAACAATTCCTTAGGGTCTTTTCATTGCTTTAGAGAGTAAGGTACCCACCTGCTACCACACCACAAAGGAAGCTAATAATAAAAACACTTTCTTTTTTAAACTTAATTCTGAACGAAGTTGAGCAAAGAAATAGTTTACTCTCCAATGCTTCTCTATCATCCTAGTTGCTGATGAAAACCTTTCTCTGTTCTCCATTGCTAGTCTTACAAATTGAGAGAAGTAACACTCTTTGCATAGAATTTACATAAGGGAAAACGCATGCATAGACCTAAAACACAGATTGTTTAAATACACAGGGACAGGGTGCATGACATGGGTTGAGACACAAGAGCAGATCCATCAGGTAGATATTATGTTGGTTTTTAGATGGATCACGATCCCAAAGATGCGACACATTTTATCTCCAAAGCTCAAGATGATGCCTCTGATATCTTTCAGAACAAATGTTCATTTGGAAAAGCCAGCAAAATCTGACAGTCCTTCTACTGCCTCTCCACTATGTATACTGTCCCTGTGTATTTAAATTGTCTGGATTTCTTTATTTTCATGACCCCTACTGCATTAACCCTTATAGGAAAAATCACTGTCCATCATTAACTGCTGCACTTTAAGGAATGCAGTCAGAAAGATAGCTATGAAAATACTGTAAATATATCCTGATGAAACTACATATAGTCAACTATTTTTTCATTTAGAGCATTTTAAGAGTTTAAAAAGCAGTAACTTTTTTTTTTCCAATTTAATCTCCTTGAACAAGCATTTTTTGAGGGAATCAAAATGGTTAAGTGATGCAAGTTAAAGAGTCTCACCTCTGCTTGGTAGTGAGATACTAAGCAATACATAAAGAGAAACCACAAATATTTTTGAACCTAGAGATAGATTCATTAGTTGAAAGCAATTATACATATACTTCAACATTTGTAGAGATTCAAGTATCTGTATTTAAACTCATATTGGCAGGTTATAGCAAGTAATTTGTGGCAGTATAGGCTCATCTAGCATAGAGGAAGAAGACAATAAGTAAGTTCAACTTGATGGAATATTTAAAAGTAGAAAACTAACACCTTGATCAGTAACTTGCTTTCATTTCCTTGTGTTTCATTAAGGCATTTCTTACAAAAGTATCTAGAAAAACAACCAGGGTAAGAAGCTAGAACTGGAAACATAACCAAACAGTCAAGCTGATAAATACCTATCAGTAAGTTTGAAAGTTATGGACAAACTAAAAAAAAACCTCTACTTACTGCAGCTCGAGCTTCTGCAACTTTTGCCTTCTTCAGTCTGGTTTTTGCAGCATCCAAATCCAGTCTTTTATTTTGTAACAGTTTACGTTCTTTCTGAAAGCGAGTTAGGTTAGTTTGTGAGGATGGGTACACATACTGACAAGCAAAAGGCTGTCTACTTGGAAATGTTTTTAATGAAGTATCATATAAAAAAAAAATGTTCTTCAGTTGAAGACAGAAAGAGAATTAGATCCTAATTATTCTCACACAGTTTATACTCAATATGCATATTTCTAATAGAACAATAGCTACCAAACAAATGTTTTCATCATTAGTTTGTTTTTACCTTGGCAAAAGAACAGTAAATACACCAAAGGCACAAATTTCACTTGAATTTTTCTATATTACCCTGAGGAAAGTAATAATGTACTATTATCTACTACTACATTTTGAAGACTGATGGTCACAATTGGTGTAAAATACTGAAGAATGTACAATTCAACTTACAGTAATAGTTTTGTAGTCTCCTTCAATAAAGTTTCTTAGGGGAGTGAGAAAGTTTATAGCAGAAGTTTGAATTAGTTCTCTGTCTGCTGTCCCAATTCGCTTTTGTGTTTCTCCACATTTAATGAGTGCATTTCCTGCAAAGGAAAAAATATGTTAATCGTATGGTTCAGGCAGGAGTAAATAGCTCAGTATAGCTACAGTAAGAAAACAGGTTGCTACAGTCAGGGAAGCTTAGGCCAGCAGTTTGAAAGATAATCCAATGCCATGATGAGGGCCTTCAAAAGAAAAAAAAAAAAGTACAAAAAAAACCCCAAATCAAACACCAAAAATCCCCAACAAAAAAACCAAGGGAAAACCTCACACCAAAATAAACAACCACACAAACACCAAGCCAAACCATTTTTATTATGAACAATCACAGGTCAAGGTAAGATTTCGATGAGACCCCATTGTAGAAATAGCACTCATTATGGCTACTCCATAATGAACACCTATTTCAGAACTGCATATCATACCTACTTACTTTAATCCAACAACTTCCTCTCCTATACAACATTCTTAAGACAGGATAGTTGGTAGCAAGCAAAAAGCTTATTTAGAAACTGGACAAAAACATGCCTTTCCTCACCCTCATCTACTCAAACTTCTAAATATGCATTGGTACATTAACCAAACAATACTCTGAAATGTAGCTGGCAAATTAAGTATGGAAACTGTAGTTAATGTACCACAAGGAATTTCAGCAGGCTGACACTGCTTAGCTAGAAAGGACACTAAGAGCTCAGAGAACCAAGATTTTATGACACCATATGAAACCCTAACAGTGTATCTCTCTTTATGCTAACAGATACATAAAATCATGTGGAAGAGGAACAAAGCTTGCCATTATTGATTTCATATCCATAAGAACTCTATAAAAGATTTATTTAATTGGATTTTCCTTTTTTGAAAAGGAACACCATTATTTACAGATATAAGGAACTCATTCTTCACAGAACCAAGGTTCTCCCTCTCACTATAATTTTGAAGAAAGAACTGAAGGGAATGAACTTTGCATTCTCTAATATATACAGACATCTGCATTTTTCAGTTAAATTAACAGCTGAAGTTATCAGCAACTTTAAGAGTTGTAGAGAATATTAGAATTATACTTTTTAATTAAGAGCACAGTAAAAATATTAGAGATAATACCCCCAACCATCCTGCCATAGGCATATAAACTTACTAGAGAAGGAATAAAATTTAGACTGTGTTCCTCACTATTATCCTTATCAAAATGTTATACACTAAGGAAAGCAGGAATACTGTATGGTTAGGGAGGTTTCTAACTACAGAAGGTAATTTCAGGCAACATTTTCACTCCAAACAACAAATAAAATTAGTAAATACTGTCAAATGTGCAGATGTGTTCCTTTAACAAGGAAACTAAATTGCAAAATTTGTTGTTCTGGTAAGATAATTACCCATCCATGAAGATGGATACCATTCCAACAACAGGTTCTGTTTCTAGATTTGGACAGAAACCTCATCATTGATCTCCTAATGCTGAGTTACGCAGCAAGTCAACTTAAACTGACTTAACTGTCATCAAACTCTTTTATCTAAAGGAAGACAAGAAATATAATTTTATATTGTTAAAAAAGCCTATATCTGTGTTTTACTTCTTACCATAGGCTGTTCCTGGGCCAAATTCATTCCCGGCATCAATCATATACTGGCCTAGTAACTCTGGATTATTCATGCGACTTGGCGCTTTGCGGTCCAGCTTCTCATAGACAAATTCTTCTATTCTGGCATCTAAAAAATGTTTATTTGAAATAATTACTGTCATTCAAAGCACAAGTTAGAAAAGGAAACAAACAAACAAAAAAAGAATTTCAAAATCCAGCCATTAAACTTAACACTAAGTGAACAATGTTAAACTGAAGATCCTGTTCTTGGAAACCATCCGTATTCCATGTTTGCCATGCCATGTTCAAGTGTCTAAGCCATCTGAGAAAGTGAAAAACTCTATTTTTCTTCTCCTTTAGCATAGTTATACAGCTTTCCAGAATTTTATCAGAAGTTTTCCCAGTAAGAGCAATAACAGAACACTTCTCCTTAAAAAAACCAAACAATCTTTTGTTCCATCTCCAGAAAAAAAACCCATCAAAATTGTTCACTAGAATTAGCAGTGTAGGAATTAAGTTCAACAACTACTGTAAGTTCCCTATTAAGATATTCTGAAAGTTTGATAGCCTCAGAAATTATACCCTCTTTCCCATGCCCTATGCTCTCTTGAAACACTCTGAAAGAAACAATTAAAAGATATTAGAAAATGTTTCATTTCATATTCCCGTACTTTCTTAGTTTGAGCAACTAACTATCAGAAAAACTCATTGAGACTATGTGAGCATTACTACCCATCTATAATAATACTAAGCCACTCTGAGCTTCTTAGGTGGGAAGGCCTCATACACCTAAATAGGGACTCTAATGGAAAAAGCAAATTCCTCAGACACAATACCCAATTTCTCTGACCAACTGCTTTCATTTCCCATCTAGCTGGCTTTATTTATACATTTGATATGAACTAATTTCAGCCTGCAATAGTACAGTCAACTGCAAAGAAGCTTTCCAGTGAACAAACCTGCCACTTTAATTAGACAACTTTCAACAGCAGTTCATTAAATAACTACTCTCTCGTAAAGGTCACAAAAATTAATCTAAGACAGACAATTAGGGGTACCAGTGCATTCCCTGGCAACAAGGGTGAATCAAAAAGAATTAAAAGTTATTTATTTTCTTTACTCAAGCCATAATATTTACGTTTTACTAAATCACAAAAGAACTAAAAAGTAAATCTAAAATTATTGGTCTACTTTGGGTCTGATCTATAGGTACAATTATAAATGGGATTGAAAGTGATCTTTCCTCCCCCAGACAAGATCACTCCATTAACTACCACCAAAAGCAGCTCTCTGCAGCATGTGATCCTTCTCCCAAGTAGGCCACCAAACAGCTGAAGTTACATTCACAAAGACCACTGCTCAACACTGAGTATTTTTAGCCATCAGAAAATGGAGTGGTCAGCAGAACTGAGATACTACCACCTATTATCGTTCCACTTCAACTTCTTTATACACTTCCTCTAGCCTCCAGTTAGTGCTTCAATATTCTAAGCCTATGAGTTTCTGAAAAAGTTTAATAGATATTAAAAGGCCTCTGGCCTAGACAAAAGTAGAAATTTGAGCAAGAATATTCTGCAAGTCCTACTGCATCCTTCCCACAGCATTAGTTGGTTTATTTTTAAAATACTGTTTTTATGGAACTAAAAGATGCAACACATTTCCTAAGTAATACTTCAAACATCTCTGTAATAAAGAATTTATCTATTTGGCATTAGAGAAGTGTTAGTAGCGTATGATTTACCTTTACTAGTAAATCCTAGCTCAGTATGTCACTATAAGGAGAATATTTATGTTCTCAGTACAGAGATAGTAGCAGTATTATAATTTTATCATTTGAATAAACCTAAAGGAGGTTTAGATTTTTTCACTAAAGTAGTTCACCCACTGACTAGATACCTGGTCTTGACTTAAAATCTACATCTATACACTACGCAAATTCCTACAGCTCTGAACTCTAGTACAACTAGAGGATGAGTCTGAAACTGATCTCCTCAACATTATTACTCAGAGCAGCAATTTCAGAAAGAAATAAAGTTAACACACCATAAAACTTCATTTCTTCTGCCCGTTTTTTTCTGTTACTGTTACAGTAAGAGACTCAACAGTGATGAAATCATATTTGACACTTTTTTGTGTTGCTTAAGTAGGGTGCTAATTCTTTAGTAACGGAATTGTTAAAGAGGCATTTTAGTTCTTCTTGCCTGCTTCAAGCTGATTTGTACTGTGTAGAGAGTTTAAGTAATGAAATAGTAATGAAGTTTCTTGAGCCACTGCATCTACCCCATGAAGAACTTCAGAGCATTTACAGCAGCCCAAGGTATCTGGAATTAGAGTGGGAAATTCAATTCAACAGTAAACAATTCAGAGTATGGAACCAGTACTACAGCTTAAAAAGCTCTGCATAAAGTTTTTCCCATTTGAAAGGCTGAGGAAGTACCAGCATTTGATAGTGTCTCCAGTTCTTACCAGCTCTTCATAATGTGCTTTCCATTACTGCAGCCTTCAAATTTTAAAACAGCTGTATTTTGTCATAACTTATGCACTAATTATTGAAGTAAACACTTAGACTGGCATATCTATTAATTCAGAAGTTGAAAACAAAAACCTGAAGGGCTCCTTACTTGGATTTGGCTGCAATAATACTTCTGTTTGCTTCATTATTTTTTCTGTCCACAATTTAGTGCATTCTGCTTTGCTGAGAAGGTTCTCCAGATGAGCATCCAGTTCAGTCTTCTCTGCTTGACCAAGCTTTTCTTCTGTGAACTGCAAGTCAGGTTAAAAATACTCAGTTCCCAGAAATAATTTTCCAGGACAAATTTAAAACAGTCACTTATATTACTTTGAAGATTATATTTTAAAAGATATAATCATTATCCAGTAATCAATAAAAATCTAAGGACAAATTTGAAATTTATTAAATTTACCAACACATCCATACGATCAGGTAAAAAAAGGGGCAGGAGGATGTTAATCAGACCAAGATGAGAAAGGTAATTTATAACATTATGAAGAAATCCTCTGCTTAACTTGGTACTGAGAATTCTCACATGAAGCTCTTTGTCCAATTTTGCAGTGTGTTTTAAAACATAAGCCAAAATGAAAGACAGTCAGAGGTAATAAAGAAAATGAAAGGATTACTTCAATCTTGTATATTTAGTAATTGCTTGTCCATTCTCCCACTGTAAAACCTGAAGACAAAACAGATTCCCACTGCAGCTACCTTAAATATATTGAAAAAATGCCCTGTCCAGAGGAAACGAGACAAAAATAGGGAGTTTAAACTTTAGTAAGAAGATTTAAAGTATAATTAAACATTTAAAAAAGCTTCTAAAGACAAGGATTAAAAGCTAAAATAAACTTTCTTGGGAAGTTGTCAAACACATATCGTTGGGGATGGGGGGTGTTTTACATTTTAGAATTGGACAAAGCAGTGTTTGATAAACTGTATACATATAACTGATTCTGTTATGCCTTACAGAAACAGTAAGATGACCTCTGCTGTTCTCATCCAAGCTGAGATTTCAGTGACCGTGAGGTACAATATAACTTCATTTGGCTAAATAAATCCATCAGACAATTCATTTCACTTGATACAAAATTCATGCCAAGCCTTACTAATCCACAAGCAGTTTGTTCTTCAATCCCAGACAGGGAGAAGCTACCCGTTCCGCATGAGGGAACCAAGGAAAGCCGGAAGTGAGGGCTTTGCCGGCCCCTCTCCAGAGCAGTAGTTCCTCACAACACTGATGATCTCATCCCTTGACGGCCTGTTGCTCAAACTCAGGCACTTTCAGGAGAATCTGTCTTATAATTAAGTCTCTAACCAATTTAGAGATTTAATCTAAATTGCCAATTTAATGGTTAACCTAAATTTACCAATTAGGAACTTAAAACAACTGGAAATATCCTGACTGTCCAGCTTCATTCTTAACAAGTTCTTTGATGGCCAGTAGTAAACAGAATACAATAGAATTGCGTTGTCCAAGTTTGTTTTAATTTCCATCACATGTAGATTAGCCAACTTTGATAGCATGCACATCTTGATAAATGCTTCTGGCATTTGCAGTTCTACATAAAAGCGAACTGCATTCGTGAGAAAGTTCAACTGCCATACAGGGAAGAAGGGAATTTATTCATGGATGTACTACTACTATTGTTCAAAAGGCTTTTAAAACTATGCCAGGTGTTCTCAAAAAATTTGTAGAGATTAATTACAATACAGTAAAAATACTTCTGGAATTACCTTTTACTAATTACAATACAGACCTAATACAGAGTATCTGTATATAAAATTATTAGTAATTCCTATTAATATTTCCATAGATCTTCTCGGCAGTAAATACTGCTTAGTGAAGACCATAATTTCACATATGGACTTCCATTAAATCACAAGGTCCTATCACGAGATCTTACAATGAAGGGTGAAACTGCATTTCCTTTATTCCCCTTGTCCAACAAGAAAAAGAGAAAGTGGAGGCTGGAAAGGAAGAGTTGGTCTGGGAAGCAGGTAGACCTAGAAGAAGCCAGGAGTAGTGGGGGAAGCATGAAAATACCTCCATCACAAAGAGAAGCCACAATGACTGCTTTAAGTTCATTTAAATTTGAATAACAATGTTTATTGATGAGTTTGCATTTTCAGAGCTCTGCTGTGCTGCTGATCACTCGTTCTGCTTGAATATTGAGATTTAGGGCAATACATCAGACTGATCAGACTAGATAACCATAATCACGTTCCAAACCTGACTGTGACCCCGCGAGAACTCGTAAGAAACCAAAGTGGATTACTATACACTGCTTGCATGCCCATCTCCATAGAGGAAATCTGTTCCAAGTTTGATTATATAAAGAAAGGGGATTATGGCTCAAGACAAGCGCTAAGAAACAAAAGACAGTTATAGTGCCCTTACTGCAAAGAAAGGGGAAGACCGAATAAAAAACAATGGGCTATCAAACAAGCTTAAAAACGATACTAAAGGTAAAACAAATCAAAAAGCCTAAGCACACACATACCGGACTTTCATGTGTCACATCAGAATTCGACTTTTACCGATCAGGCAGCGATACGGATACGTTTCTAGCAACCAGTAAAACCCAGCTGTCTATTTCAGGCGAGACACACCTTTGTCCTTTACAGGCACAAAGTCCGGCCATATCCCCCGGCAGCTGATGCCTGCGCATCCCGTCCCCCCAGCGCTGGTGCCTTCTCCCCTCTTTGCCCGTCTGACCTTGGGCTGTCTCACCCCCACCACCCCCCGAGGCTGCTGCTGTGCAGCCAGCCTGGCGAACCGCCGGGCGCGCCCAGCCCGCGGCAGAAGGGGCCGGCTAGCGAAGGCAGCTCGCAGCAGCCCATCGCCGCCCGGCCCGGCCAGGCCAGTGCTCCGGCCTCGCCCCCACCGGCGCAGCCGGGCCTGGCGCTCCCTCCGAGCGGGGAGCCCGCGGCGGGCCCGGCCCCTCCCGGCCCCC
>VZRF01001110.1:1245660-1308546 GCA_013396875.1 Vireo altiloquus | reverse complement strand
CGGGCCGCCTTCCTCCCCAGCTCCGCCCCGCCCCGGCCCCGCTCTGCCCTGGCCGCCTTCCTCCCCAGCTGCGCCCCGCTCCGCTCCGCCCCGCCGCGGCCCCAGCCCGCCCCGGCCACTGCTCGCCCCGCGCTGGCGTGAGGGGACGGCGGGCGGGGCGCAATGGGAGGGTTGGCCCTGGTAGCCCGTCAGAATCTTCGTCCGGCACAGCCCTGGGTGTTATTAGCCGCCCCAAGGCTGCGGCTGCTTCGGGGGTGGGTGAGCCCGCCCGCCAGGCCTGGGCGAGGGAGACTCTCAGAGCCAGCCGCGGCCTCCCCAGTAAAGGATGGTGGCAGGGTTTGCGGCACAGGCAGAATCCCCTCGGGCGGACGGAGGTGACCCCCCCGGGCACGTCTGTCCGCGCTCCACGCGTGAAAATCCTGCCGCCCCCAGGGACCGCGGCCCGACCTGTCCCGGGGCCTGGGCAAGTTCCACCGCCTCTCCCGGTTCTTGTGTCTTGAGTTTTTAAAGTCAAACTTCCTCATGAAAAACAGTTTTCGGACAGACTGTCAAAATGTAAGCTGGGGATGAATTTTTTAAGAAGTTCAGAAAAAAAAGCTGTTTATCAAAAGATGTTCGGGTAAACACCTACTGAGATGCAACTGGACGATAGCACCAAAACATCAGTTTTTCAAAACCTTGAGTACAGTAGCAAAACTCAATAGCAGTAATTAAGCAAATTAGGACAAAGTAGACTCTACTTTTAGTAATTACCATTTTTTTAACGTCTCTCATCATGATTTTTGAATGTTCAAGAAGAAAAGACCTTTGACATGGCCAGGAATTAGAAAACATTTTAGTGGCATCATTGGCAACAACTTAATATACCCAGCTTAAAAATTATCCTGGTCATTCATTTAAGTAATTAATTTCATAATCCAAATAGTAAGTAATGTGTGGCTGAATTTGATAAAGTCAGAGGAAATCCTATGGCATTTTGACAAGAAGTGAATTCCAAAGAAGGGAAATAACTAACAATCAAAGCAATCTTGCTTACATGCCGGTCAGATTCCAGGAATTAAAACCAAAACAAAACCCAGGCTGTGTAAAGTTCCTATTGTACCTTTTATCCTGATAAGAACAGGGCCTGAAAGCTATTGTGTGTGTTTCCTTTTCTTGAATCATTTCACCTTTTTCAGCTTGTATTGTCTTGCTTATACAGGGGTATAAGTGTTTGCATATAAAAGCTGTATGGCAAGTTTGTTTCCAATTCCTAAAATTAGTGTTACTGGTATATAGAAGTCCCACTAGTCTCTCTTTCAATGCTCAGTACTATATGACCTGAGGAAAGCTGATTACAGTCATGTAAGTGCAGATTACGATTCATTGTGATATCAATTTAGCATATGTGAAAAGACATCACCATCAAAAATTTTAAATTTGGATCTACAGAAGCAATTATTTCACTTCATAACTTCAATTGGTGCTAATTTCCCGCAGTTCCCATTGATGGAGCTCCACAAGAAGAGATGCCCAACGACAGAAAGCAGTGGTGCCTGAGCCTGTGGCAGAAGCACCACCTCAGCTGCGATGTTCGCCAGTAAAGCCCAGGATGTGTGGTATGTTCAGGCTGGAACGGACAGCCTTCAAGTCAGTCAACTCTTCCCAAATCAATATACTGCTAGTTCTTCCCTGAAGCTTCCAGCCTGCTGCTGCCCATGACATGTGAGCCTCACCTGCCAGAGAGGAAAGTGCTGCTTTCTGTTACATTGTCTGACATCCTTGGCACTATTTTTCCTTCAGAAAATGACTGGATGGAAAAGGAACAAGACTCCCATCCTTTAAGCCCCCATGGGTTAGAGTGATCTTGTAGGATATTGAAAACCTGCTTTTCCTTGCTCCTTTCCTGAGGAGCCCCAAACAGAGTGGTTCTACCTTCTAGGAAAATGCCTTAAGTAGCCAGTACTTCCACCACTAGCAGATGGGCTGCTTGGCATATGTAGGGCACTGGATCTGGTGTTTCAGTTCTCACTTTTAACATACTTCCTCATTTCATGAATGTGTAGTGGTCAGAATGTGAGTGAGAGAGAGAGAAAACAGCTCTTCAGCTAGTGATTACTACACTTATTCAAGAGGAAGATCTGTTCTGCTGCATGATTATATAATTCATATAAAACTCTAGTGCAGATAATGTTTTTCCCATTTCGTACTTTAATGTGTAAATAAATTCATTTAATAGATGGCAACCTGGAACTCCATACTTTCTAAATTCCACAGTATTTTACTACTCTTAAAACACTACTGAGTTTCTTCCTTTCTTGACATTCTCTGCATGCTGTAGGCCTATTACATACTGTTCAGGACAAACTCTGGAAATATTTTTGGCATTCTAGATGGTGTTAACAGCCAAATTTTGGAGATTGCTGATGCCATTTTAAGAAATTACTACATGCAGGCTGTCTACCCTGTCTTTTTTGGAAGCTTCAATACCTGCCTCTAGTAGGAAATCAGGCCCCTCTCTACCACTACTGTTCAGTCCCAAAAGCATTGTCAGGGATTTGGGTTTGGGATAAACTGATATATCTGGCTCAGGTAAGGAAAGTCATACCTTGGCACACAGGCTTAGTTACAAGCTGGGTACAGACACTGGGAGTGCTGAAGGTAAATTCAAAGCATGCACAGTGTGTAGAGATACACACCAATGCATTCTGATAAAATCAGTTGCAAGGCCTGAGGAGTTGTGCTGCAGGAACAGTATCAAACAGTAGCTGTCCTCAAAAGTGGGCTAGACAGCAGGGACAGTCAAAGGTACTGAAGCCATAAGATTGTCAGGCTGAAGAATTGTCGCAGGCTGAAAAAGAAATTAAAGCCTGCCATGTGCCTAATCTCTGAGAATTAAGAGGGTGAGTGACCATTGTACCAGAAGATATGGTGAACACCATACTTTGCCTGATGTCTGATCTTCAGCCTTTCTTGTAGCATACCCCAAAAGAAGAAAGAACCTTTTGTAGCATTGTACTGCTGGATATAAACAGACCCTTAAAAATCCCTTGCTATGAGTAGAAATAGAATTCATATGGAAAATCCAAACCAACCAACCAACCAAAATTATGTTAATATAAAGGTTTATAGTATGATTGAAATAAAATATTTTTATGTAAAGAATAATAGCTTATAACTGAAATGATTCTCAGTTGACTCCCAGTACTGCTTTCTGAAAGTAAGGGAAGGTAATGTTTAAACCAAAGGCTTTGGAGTCAAAGATTTGAAAAACACAATCCCAGAAAGCACCTTCATAAGTCAACACTGTAAATGAAACAGACACACTCTGGTAGCACATCAAATCCCAATAATGTAGTGCACATGTTGGAATTCTTACCTATTTAATTCTGTAATACACTGAGGTTTATGGGTCATGTCTTGTGTCACTGTATGTATATACACCATTTCTCTTCCCACTCATGATTATGTAACTGCAGCATATATTTGCATAAAATATTTTTTTATTAGTACTTAACATATTTACATAATCATTTAGTGCAGTTTAACAATGGAAAATTAAGAGGCAATACATTCTGGCAATGTATTGCTAGTCACAACTCTGCAGAGCTCCACCTAATACTTTGAAGAATAGTAGCAGTCCTGGAACCAGATTTTCCTGATAAACCTGCGTAAATTTGATTTACCATTTATAGATGAATTGAAAAGACATATAAAAAGGAGTAGAATCTCTATTTAATAACCAAAACTTGTTTTACTAAAATAGGTAAGGGCATTTGTGTGTGAGTTTATAGATTCTTTGGCAACATTAACAACTGTAAGCTTAGCTTGATAATAAGCAGGCAAAGATTATAAAATCAGTAGTGCCAGCTGCCTGGCCTGTGTACAATCAGGCTTTCATGAACAATGTGGGGACTGGATTTGACAGAACCAGAAAGCAGCTGTTCTCAACAGCACACTTCCGCTCAGAAACTACAGCGATCTGAGGGAGAATTAATGCTTCTTTTCACATTAGTGCACCCTTTCAGTGGTCCTTGTGGCAGCTGTTGCTGTGCTTCCCCTAAACACTTGGAGTTGTTCTAGGACTGCATGCAGCAACTGGCAAAGCATTCAGTAGGCAAAAGTCCTGAAATTTCAGGGAACTGGACTAGGTATATCATGTGTTGTTTTCATGGTCTTTGTCCTTTCAGTATCAAACTTCCTGGAGCAGGAAGGATAATAATTTAGTCCCACACACCAGCTGTTTATCTTAGAAGTTGGCTATCTTATACTTGGAGGAACTGGCCCCTGTGGAAATAGAAATAATTTTTTTGGGTTTCTTCCTTTAACTGTGCAGTGATAGTTTAATAACTGGAGGTATATTTGCAGTGCTACCGCTTCCCTAATAGTGACTGTGAGAAAGTAGTTTCATCACATGGTACTACAGCTTCTCTACATGGAACATCATGAAGTCTATGTAGGAAGCTGGAAGGCGAAATTATTTTAAGAACATTGGGAAGACCATATTGAGGAACACAGCTTTTATGGTTTTAACGTCAACTGCCACATTTTTTCTAACTAGTGTGAGCTGGCATGTGGCAGTTGTGTTGGTAACTGGGACTGCAGCACATATAGCTTTTGAATATACGTACATATGTATACATGTAAACATAATGATGGAAATCAAACAGCCTTACCCTGTCATTTCACACCTGCTTGTCAGAAAGCATGACAGAGCAAATTTTGTCTGTCTTTTGTAGAGGTGTTTGGGGAAATGCTCAAACCTGTATTACTTGAATTGTCTTCTTCAGAGCTTTTACTATGGACAGAGCACAGTGAACATGAGCTCCTTGTTAAAACAAATGTTCCTCATTCTACTATAGTAAGAGTCAGACTTAATTACTAAATTCCACCTCTGACTTTTCATATTTGATTGTACTTTTTAATATGCATTTATATCAAAGTCAGAGCATCTTGAAAAGAGATGCTCTGACCGATTTTTGGAACATTTGGGAAAACTGGAAGTGTGGTTGGGGCCCACTAGATGTCAGTGCCGCCACACAACAAACTACTGCAGCTCTTGCTTGCTAGGCAGGTAGAATTGCATGTCCCAGAGTAAGGGGTGAGTTGTCACGAATCGCAGGGATTGTCCATGTAAGGTCTGTATTATTTTTTCATAACTCTGGGAAATAGTTACAAGGAACAATGATGCAACTTATTTATTCTGATTGTATGATGTATTTCCTATCAAAGAATTTGTATGCAGCAGGACTCCTTTATGGAATAAGAAGACTTATCAGAAGCAAACAAAAGGAGATATTTCTGAATGAACGAACATTCACTGACCTAAAAGCAATTAGATGTAAATGGTACTAGCAAATAATGCTTCATCTCTGACTCTTTTGTCCAAAGTCTTTCTTGTCTAAAATGTGACAGCTATTCTGGCCTCAATATGAACTGAAATTACAACATTGATTATTGCTTGGGAAAATGAAATTTTAGATCTGGAAACACAATATTTTGTCTTTGCTGGATATCCACTTCTGTATAAGGCAGCGAATGTCTAAGGATTGCTGGAGAATTAAATCTGGTCAGTCTTGCACCAAGCAGTGCATACAAGGATGGAGAAGGAGCAGTGTATTAACAGGGTCACAGCAAATGTGCAGCTTTTGCAATAGCAGGCCATTGCCAAAATTAAAAAATGAACAAAGAAACACACTGGAGTCATGAATTTCTGACACGGAATTAAAAGGTTCAATTATACCTTTAGAGCTGATGAAGTCATGAGCTGTGACAAACACTCAGCAGTGTTTCTGTGGTATTTAAAGAAGCTTCTCTCAAGCACATCTCTTTTAATAAGGCCTGTAATTATGTCATTGTGGAGCTGTGTGTCCTATTTCCTTTAATTATTTTGCACTCTGTGGATTGTGCCACTGTCATTAAAATGTGGTTTTGAGAACTGAAACTTGTAATTCATTCTTTGTTTAGGAGGTACAGAGTGCAATGCTAATTATCATGCTAATTAGACCTCACTGCTGGATAGTGCTTGCTTTATTTTATGAACTATGACCAGATTTTTAGAAAATTGCAAAAAATTATTGCTTTCTTTTTAAAATAAGCCAATCGTATAGCAAGTTCTGGGAAGCTAAAATCAAGAATTTTGTCTTAGGTGACTCTGGAGCACTAAAGCCACAACTCATAACTGTGGTGCTGAAGCAAAGGTCCGTCAGAGATAGTGAACTCTCAATTCGAGGCTGTGGGTCCTATAGAGAGCAAAGCCTTAGGCCTTTTGCACATGGAAAGACAAAATCTCCTTTGGAATTCAGGTACAATCAGGCACTCACTCCAGAATGGAAAATGGAGTAATTTCATATCTACTTGAATTTGAAAGGTTGAAATTTAGCCTTTGATTTTTATTACCAGGCACACATCTAGGTAATAATCTCCAAAGAGTGTATAAAGTGAGTAACTGCTCTCTGAAATTCCATTGCCAGCAATAGAAGAAAATACACACTGGCATATTTACAAAGGATGCCAAAAGATAGGTTTGATTTTAATTTTCATTATTTCTGTCAAGCTTTTTTTTTTTTTAATATAAGTTGCTGACACTGATATTTACTCAGCATATTAAAAAGTAACATTTCTATCTGTATGATTTTTTTAAACAAAATGTGCAAATTATAGTTATGTATGAGCATATGTGTCTGTGTACATATCTACATATGCACCCGTACAGATGATCATGTTTGTATCACATGATCACTCAGTTTTGCACAATTCATTATCTGAAAGTGATCTTTCCATATATCTTAATGATCTTTCTATACGTCCGTTGCAGTGTCTCGGATATTCTATGAATTGCCATCTTATCTGAACGTGGGTGTTTAAAAATATGCACCTTTTTTCAGTGTTTGACAATGTATTGCCAAAACAGCTTTACATATGGGCAGGTTACATGAAGACTTAGTGTTTAACCTCAGAAAAAAAAAAAATTAATTAATGGAAACACCCAGAAAGAAATCGGCTGAAGGATCTAAAGCTCCCCAGAGGCCTCCAGGTCTTTTGTCCGTCTGGATCTGACAGTAACCTCCTGGGTGCGCACGGGCAGGTCACGGGCGAGTAAGGGGCACAGCCGCTTCCTGAGGCACCTTTGCATCCCACCCGCACGCCCCTCGTTCTCTCGGCGGGGCAGTGGGTGCTCGCCCGGAGGGTCGGGCAAGGCCGGCCCGGGGAGGGCACGGCCGCCTCCTCCCGCCGCGAGAGGGGCCGGCACGGCCCCGGCCCCGGCCACGGCCACGGCCACGGCAACGGCAACGGCAACGGCAGCGGCAACGGCAACGGCAGCGGCAGCGGCGCGTTCCTCCGGCAACGGGTCCCGGCGGCGAGGGGCGGCGGGCGCAGGTGAGGAGCAGCGGGAGCGGTGCTGGGAGGACGCTGTCCCAGAGGAGCCGTGCTGGACGGATACTGCTCCACTGGAAGAGTGCTGAGAGTCGCTGCCCCACTGGACCCGTGCTGGGCGGACACTGCCGCACTGGAGCGGTGCTGAGGGAACACTGCCCCACAGGAGCCGTGCTGAGGGGACACTACCCCACAGGAGCCGTGCTGAGCGGACGCAGCTCCAGAGGAGCGATGCTGAGGGGGGTGACCCGCGGGACACACCAGAGGCCGGAGCCGCAGGCAGGGAGAGCAGGGGTGTTTGGTGAGGTGAGAGCCCAAATGTGGGCCCGGGGTGAGGGCTGACGTTGGGTGACCTGTGCCCCTGAGCGTCCCCCTCTGTGCTGGGGAGCGAGGAAGTGAGAAATAGCAGCTGCGAGCTTTACTCTGTCCTTGGTGTGTATTCAGTTCTGTGCTGTGGAAGGATTTGCTTTCTGTGCACCAAATTTGTGAATTCAGTGCAGCCTAAGCAATTGCAAGTTGTGAATCCTTGTGGAAAATTTCAGTTGCCTTAGCTGTGTTATATCTCTACTGTGACTGGGATTTACTTGGTCTAGTCCAGTAATCCCACTGTAATGGGAACAATGTGGGATGCCAGTAATGCTTTGATTACTGGTTCACAGAACATCAATATATGCTAACATGTACTGTCTTGTTACACAGCATTAAATCAAAATGTCCTCATCATCACAATCATCCTCATCTGTACCTGTGCATGACTCTACTGCTTCTTCATTGGACTGTGATCTTCCGGAAAAGTTTATTCTTCTTCACACTATTGGGGCAAGTTCATTCTGTTCCTGTTAGGCTTGATTTTTTAAATTGTATTTACTTTGTTAACAAGGTTAAAAATATACTTCCTAGTTATAGATGTGATGTAGGTGATATTTCAAAAAATGGCTAAGTGGCAGTGCTGGACATAGCAACAGTATACTGAAGCTATGACAAAATTCTTATTTGTTCTTTTCTGCTTATACAGATTGGCTATGATAAATGAAGCATGATATTTAATCTTCCAAGGTGCTCTTTTCACTGGAAGTAGTTAAATTCAAGAACTCATTTTTGGCTGTATATCCAGGAAAAAGCTATAAAGAGTTGCACTGTGTTACACAAGTTAAGGTCTGCCAGGAAATCTAATCCCGTAATAAAACAAGGCATACACACACATATACATGTAACAAATAAAAAATCTTAAATGTTTGAGTGTACTCATTTGCCTTAAGACAACAACTGGAAACAGAGAAGGCTGCATTCTGAATCTGTGAGGAAGTGATTATTTAAGATGGGAACTTCCAAAATTTGTTACTCATTTTCTCAATTATTTGAAGAAGAATATGGATGTAAGAACATAAACTCTTAGTCTGACAAATCCTTTTGATGGAGATGCACCTGGCACAGGCTGAGTGCAGAAGTGGCTTCTGGTGGGTAGAGAAGGCAATAGAATCCACTTTTGAAAAAATGAGTAGTCAGTGGAGCATTGAGTGGAGTAAACAGATAACTTTGTGGTTGGCGAAGGCATCAATCATGCTGGAGTGCTGGGGTAGAGGCAGGAGAGGTGTTTGGAGATGGGGTGAGGGTGATAACAGGGCTGGTGACTGATAAGGAAGTGGGGGAATTGGATGCATTTAGGTAGTAGGTCTGATACGGCTCTGGACTTGCCATGGCACAGGCAGCAGCATTTTCCTGAGCAGCCAGGCCTGGTGAGAAGCTTTTCCAAACTGGAAAAAGAGGAAAGCCATTGCTGCCTCCAAATGAGAAGTCTACTGTGTAAAACAGCAACACTGGAATCTGAGCAGATCTTGGCCTTCAGCTTCACTTGAGGTAGTCTATTTGCCTCTGCCTTGTAGATTAGGTATGTTATGTGAGCAAACTGAGGGCACATCCTGTGATATCACAGGCTTTTATCCTTGTTAAAAGTCCTAAATGAGTCTTTGATCTTTAAACTTTTGCTTAAAGGATTCTCCTGAGGACCTGGCTTGTTTTATATTGATATCCTTTAATTAGCAATATCTGTGACCTAACTGTGAGTGAAACTAAATGTTAATTATGAATAATTATGAATGCAATTTCAGGGAAAAACATGTGCACCACCTGGAGAAACAGGAAAAGCCTGTTCACTGCTTCAGCCATATAAAAAGGATTATCATAAAACTACAAAAGCCATCCAAGATGAAAAATATTTTACTGATCTGAGCAAAGAATCTGACAGTCTAGAACACCAAGTAAGAAAACATGTAAGGCATAAACATAGAATAAATAGAAATGTACGTTTCTTACACAAGTCTGAAAGAAACATTTAGTCATTTCATCTTCCTTAATAGATACATTGGGGGAGATTTTTTTTGTTATGTCCTGTGCACTAAGAAAGTTCCTAAAAATTTGGAAGGAGTTTGTTGAACTATGTTAAAACAGGAGATGGATCTGAGTGAATTCCTGTATAACAGTAGACATGTGGAATCACATGTGGAACTCACACAGAAACCTGATGGAGTGAAGGATGTAGATTTCTCTTAAAATTAAATGTGATTTGTCATTGCTGACTTTCTTAATTCTCTTTCAGAAACTAACAAAGATGGGTGTTTATGCTGAACTTTGTTTTTTAATTTTGAAGATAATCTTCATTTTCAGGTTTTCGTGGACAATGCTAGTTGTCTTACAAGAATGAAACTTTCTGTTGATCATTCCAAAAAAAAAGACAAAAAGATCATAAAGAACAAACTGTGGGGAAGATAATTTCCTGAGAATAAAAAGATGTTATGAGTAATTTAGTTTTCCAGTCACTTCTCAATTCTGGGAAGTCTTCTGAGTATTTTATTTATAAAATAAATCAGTGTCAGGTCATAAAACACCATTCCTATTTAAAAATTATTTTTTGCTGATAGCAAATCTGATTCAGTGTAGTCAGAAAAAAATTGGACTTCTACTGAATACAATATTTATAAGTTTGCTGTGCATGGAGAGGTGGAAACCTGGATGCAGAATTGAGGTCCATGGACTGACTTTACAGATAGGCATGGGATCGAGTTCACAGAACATTGTGAGGGATTACATGCAGGCCAGGATAAGATTAAGGATTTGTAGTAAAATTTTGATGCTAGAGTTTCCAACTTGAGTTAGTGGGTTTATCTTCTCATTAGTGAAATTAAAAGGTTTGAGATTTACAGTCTAAAACCTACACAAGTCTACTTTTTTAAAATAGAAAGTTATGCATGAACACGCACAGTCAGACATTTTAAAATAACAAGTTTAGTTGACAATATCACAGGCACATAAATTCTACAAGGAGTTAATGCAAATTGATTTTCGTGATCTTCCAGCTTATGCCTTCTAGTTCAATTTTCAAATTTTCCTAACTAACTGAGGCTCCTGAAAGAATTTAGCACTTAATATTTGTCTTTGAAATGTTGTGAATTCTACAGATGCTTTTAACATTTAACTACATACTTAAATAACACTTATCTATAGTATTTAGAGCCCTTATAGATAAAACAAAGAAATAAATAGGTGTATGGAATAACCCTGTTTTCTTCTTCAGCTACAAATTTCTATGCAAAAAATAAATTGAATCCTTAAGGTTTAAACCACCAGCTAACTAGCTTGTGAGTATTTATATTCATATGTACCAGGTTTGAAAATGTAGCAAACTATATGTAACCAATTAAAAACCATTGAAAAATATTAAATCAGTTATAATCAGAAGAAATTTTTAATGTTTCCTGTGTTGCAGTTAAACAGTAGAAACATTAACACTTGGATGCAGAAGCTAAGTGAAAATGAAATTGAGAATGCTGTAAGTAAATTATAATTTTATTTTCTTTGTTCTATGCTGCACATCTGAAACTGGCTACCTTATAGGATCATACAATTTTCACTAAGAGTGGAAAAGTAGGAGTATTTGTGATTTACCATCACAAAATTGAATCTTAGTTTTACATTTGAGATGTTCATCAATGTGCATTACTGAGACTTTGTTGTACATATACATTAAAATAATTTATTTGGCTTTTTTCCTCATGAAGAATCTCAGGAAAAAAATACTTGAACGGGAGAAACAGATTGAAGAACTTTCATCCTTGCTTCAGTGTGAAAAAGTGAGTGGCCAGTTTCATTGGAAATGTACTAGATTTTAATTAAAAAATTTAAACTTTGAGTGAAACAATTATTTCAAAGAACTATGAAAAATGTTTCATACAAAATTATCTTTAAACCATCAAAACTGTATTCAAATGAACTAAGGATACAGTTATCCTTAACACTAATATTCTAAGGTACAGGGACGGACACACATCCGGACTAATGGCTTTTGACTTCTCATTTACTGATTTTCAATAGTTCTGGAAAAAAAGTACTTATATGGAATAATATGGAGTAACCTAGAGAGATACTGTTCTCACTTAAGTTTCTGTGGCTCTTTGAGGAAAGGTAGTACAGACAGCAGAGGCTGACAAGGCTGGCAAGAGATCGTTCATTCTTTGCACCAAAAGAAGGGGCTCAGTGCAAAAACCAGCACTGGAAGGGAAGAATTGTCCTGTATAAGAGGGTACTGTAGAAGTCTGAAAGTTATTTTGCTGGTAGTGTGGCTGTGTGTGTTACAGATTGAATACCTCCAGTGCACTTTGTGTGTATGCAATGCAGAGTGGTTCAGCGTTAGCGAGGGACAGAAAAGGCTCACTTAAACCTTTAAGGGGGCAGCCATGGACTTTGATATTTGTAACTCCTTGGGGGAGATTAAGAGCTATGGTTCCTCTTTAAGAATCTTTTTTTTGCTTAACCAAATTAACATATCACTTGGCTACAGAATGAACTTTACCAGCTTGTTGTAATAGAGGAGCCTGAGGAGGCAATTGTCATGTCCTTGTCTTTATCTTCAAGTGAAGGAGTACATTTTCATTGAAACATCTTTTTGCTTGAGAATAGAAGGCTGAACAGAAAAGCCTATATAGATTCTGAAGACCCCAATGCCAGCAGACCTCAATGTTAATGGGATCTATGTAGCATACCATGCCCTGACTAGAGACCTCTACTTTATGCTGAACAATTTAGGGTGTCCAGCTTCTGAAAGGATAAATTATTGTCTATGGTATCCCCTTGTTCCTTCTTACGTTGATTTCAATAAATGGCATTTTCATCAATACTTTACTGATTCTGCCTTTCTTACTGGTATCTATAATGAACACTTCCACCTGTACATCCTTTTAGCCTCTTTTAGTCTATACTGATAACAATCATTTTCTACCTTATTCCTTCTTACTTAGAATGAGCCAAAGGAATCAAGTTGAAAGAAATTTCATAGAATCATCTGACCCAAGTTCTGATGACATGAGTTTCCTCTTCCCTTATCATTTACATATCCCCCAAAATGAGAGTTTGAATTAAACATATCAATACTTCTAATAGCAGATGGTGGTCTTTGGAATTTAATGAAGGTCAATTCAGGTCTAATTAGTCAGAGCACAGCTGATCAGTGTAGCTTAATGTTAGTCATCCTCCTAGCTGGATGTCTTTGCTCAGCCTGGATTTCTGAGTTCATGCTTCTAGGCCTTATTCCTACCTCTTAAACTCAGATTAAATAGGATGCAATAATTATAAATAAAGAGTTTCAACTTGGTGCTTTCTGCTTAACATTAATACAACTAGTAGCAAGTTAGTGCTTGTGAATATACTTGTAGAGCATGTGTTTTCTTTTCCAGGTTTTGAGGACTTTCAAACGCCAGTTAGAAACTTCAGCATAGTAGAAAAGATAAAGAGAGCATTATACAGCATAGTCCAATAGATTTGTGTTTGTTTATCTTTCTTAGATCAATGTACAGAGAGGAAACCAACTGTCAAAATCAGTAAAGGAAGTACAAGCTCACCTGCAGTGTCAGATTGAAAGAAAAGAAGCGGAAAATGATGAATTAAAAGTGAAAATACAGGTAAAAGTATTTTTGCTCGTGTTTCAGTTTATTGGAAAAAAAATAGCAAACCCTTGCTGTGGCCTGTTTTGAAATCAAATTCTTGGTAAAAAAAAAATCCAAAACAATTAAAATCATAGGTGTTTATATTTTGCAAGATCTGCATGACCACACTATTTTAATTGCAAGGTTGTTTTCTTGGTTTTTTTCTTCTTTTCTCAACTTGTGCGCACTTGGACAGTTCTGGTGAAGCAAAGTGAAACATGCATAGAAGTGTTTGCAGTCACTTGACTGCACTGTCTAGAAGACAGTCTCCATATGGTGAAGAGAAAGAGATAGGCAAGTCCTTATGGTGACTTTCTGTTTTAAGAGAACAGTAACAGCCACACCTTGTTTCTTCTTATTGTCTGTAAAGGAGTCAATAAGTCTCTTAATACTGACTGAAAGTGAAACACTTAAGACTAACAACTAATCTCACTTTGTTTGAGGTAGGTTAAATTATTTCCATCTTCTGTTCCAAAAAGCACAATTAAATTTGGGCATTTGTATCAGAAAAAGGCAAGGAGGAGGTCATGTGTGAGAGGCTGGAGCTGTATGTGGCCTCAGAATACAGTATATGAAACTTGTCAAGAACGTAGGTGTAAATGAGAAAACATTGGCTTAAAATAATGCGTTTCTAATTTACAAACGTTTTTTTACTACCATACATCCCCTGCTAATTGTATTATTTGAGGTTGTTATCCAACCTATATCAAGGCAATTTTAAATTACATGTCTATGTAATTTAAATGCCTCATGTTTTCTTCTAAATAAAAATTATTTTCTTGTTCTACCTAGTACAATTACAGAATTCCCTGACTAGAGGCCTCTACCTTACATTGAACAATTTAGGATGTCCAGCTTCTGAAACAACATTTTCTTTAGATAAAATAACTTGATATACAGCTGTACTTTCATTCAATCTCTATTTAAAAATTTTGTTTGCTTTCAGAAATTGCTGGAGTAATTTTCTAGCTTAAATCCTGGTGATGATTTTGTTAATATCTAGACAAAAGCTTGCAAAAGCCTAGCATTGCCCTTATGAAATTAGTTCTCAATTTGAATTTACGTCAGCCACTGGCTAGTGCCCACAGCACTTATTCTTAGTGTGATTCTGACCTCCTGTGGTTATAATAGGGGATAGCAGCTGTTTGCTTACATCAACAGTTAAAGAAATTCATACATAGACTGACATTTTCTATTTGCTGTGTTTATTGAAGGTGTTTATCCACCACCTCAAGTCACATCTTTGTTTATTAGATGCTCTGTAAGCTTTTATATAGGAAAACTACCTTTTACTTAGGGGGGGGGTTTTAAGTAGTACCTTTGCTTTTTGGTGAATCCCAGTACCCGAGACCATCTTTCACTTGGAAAACCACATACATTTTGCTTTGATTGTGTAGAAATTTTGGGACCATTAGCAGGACCTGTACTGAGAGATATCCCCTCATGCATAATATGCATATTTTATAGCAACTAGCAATGAGAATCTTGAATAACTCTGGCACATTGACATAGTCAGTAGCCAAGTAGTAGGTCTTTATTCATGTAGTACATAATGTAGTGTCAGGCCTAGGCTAAAAAGAAGGGAAAAAAATGCATTAATCATTTCTATAATTAGGATATTTATCACTGAGAAATTTATTTACACTGCTGGCTTTCCTACATTGCTGGAGTTTAGTGGAAGGATAGTAAGCGATATGAACAGAATTTACACTTGTCTTTATGAAACTAATTGTCTGTTGGTACCTTGGTCATTTTTGATAAGAGGATCTGAGACTCTCCTTGAATCAGAGTCTTGTATTTCTTTTAATGAACATCATCATGTGGTGGTTTAATGTCTGTTGTTGTTTTCCATTCATATTTATTAGTATATAGATGAAAAATACAAAAGCCATGAAGTTAGAGATATCAGCTTCCTGCATGGAGGGATCAGTATACTGTCTTCTTCAGAGTGATATAAACATCTAGTTAGTCAGAAATAACAGCAATAGAAAAGATAATATAATGGCACTTGTAGAACCCAGTTCCCATCTTGACTGCTTTGTACATGTTTCATCGTATTATTAAATGCATTAAAATGCATTTCTGCTTAATTGTTTATAAAAAATAGTTTCTTCACTTAACAAATCTATATCATTAATAAAGTGGGTCCATTTTATGCATGAAAAAAATTCAGAGATCTTGCAAGAAAATAGAATATTGTCTTCTAATCGCAGACCGTATTGTAATACATATACTAAAGAAAAGACCCCAGCTTTTCCTAGCTTCCTGACTTTAAAAAACACAAATCCCAGATATTAACTTTCTTATTAAAATTTCAAACACCCATACTGCCTATTTCCAGACCCAGTAGTGTGTGTGTCACTAAATTCAGAGCACATACTCTAATACATCAGTGCATATCACTAGTAGCATCACTGAGGTGATATTCTTTACAGAAATAGTCAGATTAAACCATTTTATTTTCCTTCTCATAAATGGGTTTAACATCCATACCATACCTTCTAAATTGAAATTCTGCATTCGCTTCCAAGAGCACACAGAGATGGTTAGATTGCTGTCTTTTCCCCTACTCCTGCCTGCTCCTGCACCTTCTCATCCTCTTCTCTTCATCTTTGTAATGACTTTCTCTCTGTATTTTTCTTGTACTTTATCTCAGCTAGCTCCTTGTATCAACCACAAGATTCGAGACAGCAAGATATTGTGGAAACAGATTATAAATGTAACAGCTATTCCTGATTATTTTATAGCACAAAATTATCTGTAAGGTTTCGAATTTGAAGAGTTGATTTTAATTATGCTTCAGACTATAGAAAATAAGATAGCAGAGTGGAAACGTCAAATCGGTGAATACAAGTACCAGAAGTTAGCCATAAAGGAAACAAGTGAGCAAAAGAAGATTTCTCTGGAAAAAGCAGCAAGGTCCCAGAAACAAAGAACTCAACGCTTTGAAGAAGCTGTGAAAAATGTAAACTCTAAAATAAGAGAACATGTGAGTGACTATGCTGGGAGCAATGTTGTGTTGATTTGTTTAAAACAGAACAATTGAAAGATTTTCACCTGTGGAAAATAGAAAAATTTTTTTGATTGGGCTGTGCTTCTATGTCTTTTGTTTTTTTGCTCATTTGTTAAGGAAAAGGCTGTTATAGATGTCAGGAAAACAGCTACTATTAACTGCCTTTGTTTTGTTAAAATTTAGTGATTGTCTTAAGTCATGAGGTTGAACATTTCAAACTGTAGCAAGTAAGAGGAGTCTCATCAGTTTTTGGTTACACCTCTCCTGATCTTCCTGTTAGTTTTCTATGGATAAGCACAGACTAACTCAGAAATACAGTGTGCTAACTGAGAACCTGTGACTGAGGTTTGAAGTCTCTGTTTTCTTTATTTATTAATATGTAATGGCTCACGTGGTTACTTAGCTTTCTGTTTCTAAGCTGCTTGCTCTTAACCTTTTCAGAATCCAAGTATAAAACTTCTTTAATCCAAGTTGTTCCTTGGAATCTTGCTGTGCCTATCACCAGTTTGTGATTGTTCAGAAAGGCTGGGTGCACCAGAAGGTGCTTATTGCCTCATTTGGATTTCCTAATAAGAATATGTTTTCATAGTCTTAGATGTGTTGTAATATTTTCATATATGTCAGTATTAAAGATATATTTTCCCACTCAGTGTTCCAGGAGATGATTAATAATGGTTTTTATATTCTTGGATCTTTGTGAGAAGGCAGTAGTGGCTCTTTAATTAAAATTAGCAGTACAGAGGGACAGTAACTAATTCCTGAACTTCTGATGTTTTGAAGTCACACCTGTATTCTTCCTCATTGAAAATCTGGTATACTTTCAAGATAGCATATGTTGGTTAATTATCTGTGTTCGTTTAAGGTATTTCACCTAATGTTTCATTTCTTACCTAGCTAGTATTTTTTATTCTTAAAATATTTTGGCACAATTTTATTTGTTTTTAATTTATGTAATTTATATGTAGTTGAGACGTATCAAAGACAATTTTTTTTTGTAAGAAAAGATTGTCATATTAAATTTTGAAATGTTGTATTCTACAGTTGATATACAGTACCAGTGTTTAACTATGTCTCTGCCTTGGAAGTAATTCTGTACTTACACTTTGATTTTTAAAAAGTGTGGATAAGTTTGGTTTTTTTATTTTGAGATGAGAGAAAATTTATTTTGCTTTGTACAAGGGAGATCCAATAAAACTATCTTATATTAAATAGCTCTTGTGTTTAGAAAAATGTGTAGAATTAAATGGCATTCTTCAGTGGCATTTTTTAATTACATGTTTTATAATTTCTACATTCTCCAGGAAGTCAAACTGTGTGAGATATTGTCAGCCTCTGATGTCTGGAAAAAGCAGCATGATAGAATAATTGAAGAAAAGACAATGTTAGAAGTTCAAATAGAAAATCTTCAGAAGTAAGTTGGACTGTTGATCTTTTTTGTTTACTTATTTCTTTAGTCACAGGGTGTTGATATTTAGTAGTGCAATACTCAGTGTTGACAATGTAAATGAGTTGATTAATATTTTAAAATTCTGAGCAGAATTTAGAAGTTGTAAATAAAAACAAACTTAAGATTTTTCATCACCTCTCTGCTGCATTTCACTTCCTTTAAAGCTTTCTTCCCCTTTACCAGTAAGGAACATATTCTTTTCTCTGCATATTTCTGATTAGCCTGAACTTGCTGGCAGCTACTATGCAGCCTCCACATAACCACTTATTTTATAACTAATTCAACAGCTTGAGTGTTAACCCTTGTGTTCACAGAATAGAAAAAGGTTCTTTGTCTTCTAGCTCCTACTTTGGACTAGTGATGGCAAAACTATTTCAGTTCCACTAATGTCTCACCTCACTAGAGGATAGAGAATGGTTCCTCTCAGATGCCCATTTGAATATTTTACTCATGTAAGGAAAAGCAGAACGAAATTATCCAACCTTATTCAAACTATGCAGTCAAATCTTAATGTACATGAAGGATATGCCATTTTTTGGCAGGCAGTGACAAATATCCTTTTACCCTTTCCGTTGGAAGAAATACGGACAATAATTAAACCAGCAAAAGAAATTTTTAGGTGCCTTTATTCTAGGCCCGAGACAATATTTATTTCACAAAGAACTTGGTTCATGGCCAAGTATTTAACAACTGAAATTAAACTGGCTTGATTATTTCGGTTTTATTCCCAAAAATCGGACATTTCTGAAAATGTTTAAAATTTGACTAGAGTGCAGGTAGATGACATCACTCCAGAAATCTGCCTAGCCCACTGTTGGTCCATTGTATATAAAAAGCCATCTAAGAAAGAGCAATTGCTCATTCTGCTTCCAGCTGTTTTTTGCTGGTTTTATTTCAGTTGAAAATAGAAGTCTTTACTTGAAATGTGCCATTCTAACAAGACTTGTTCTACTAAGCAGTGCATGACTGACTAAACACCAAAACAAATTTTGTCAACTTTATTAACAAAAAAAAGCAAAAAGTGAGGCATAGCATAATTTTTTTACTTCTAATAATGGGAAATGACGTTCCTAAAGTAGCTAGGGAATGTTCTCAGTAGGACATTATATGATATACCCTATAAATCCAATGTAATTACATTTTGTATGGTGTGCATATGCATGGTTCTCTTGGAAGTATGATTTGATGTTCTATAATTGAGCTAAGACCCCTTCCTTGGAGTAGAAACTCTCCTCTTTCAGAGAGTTTATTTCAGCAGATAATTGTTTCTTTGGAGGCTTAAATGCATTTCCCCTTTTATTTTTATATATTTATACATATAAACAATGAAGGAGAATAGGAGAATGTGTTAAAGTTTAATTTAATTTTCTTAATGAGAGTTTTGGAAGCATTGTGTATTATAGAGAACTTCTTGCCTGTCTAACAAGTCAGATGACAGGCTTGATGGAAAACATGAAAAGAAGGGAGGACTGGAGAAGAAACTCAGAGGAGGAAATTCTTGGGAAGCTGAATTCTGTTAAATCTGAAAATGAAAAGATTGACCGTGAAAACAAAAAATTAAAGGTGAGATTATAAGTCATTATTGAATGGCTCTACATTTCTCATACATTAATGAAGTAGCCACATTAATTCTCTTTGGACCTTCTGTCTAGAGACCACAAACCTGCAGAATGAAGTTTGCCATCCATTATAATAGTAAGGGTAAATGAGACATTGAAAATTTTGCAGTGGAAATTTATGGCAAAACTAGGAACAGGGTTGTCTGATGATATATCTGCTTAATCAGGATGCTGTTTATTTTACTGACAGTAACTTCACAATTGCTTAAGTAGAAGTTGGGTTTTTTTGTATTTGTTAAACTTTGTGTCAAATTAAAGAACTGATTTAACCTAAATTATTAATTTCAATTTTGAAAGAGTTTACAGGTTTTGTATTGTATTTGTCATCTGATATAAATGTTCTCATGAACAAATGAACTATGGACTATCATTTTTGCTTAATAGGAAAAAAACTTATGTCACTCTTCCCAGTGCCTGCAGGTCACTTGCTGGTAATATCATATTCTAGAATGTGTTATTTTAGTAACATTCTTAAAATTTTTATATTTTCTATTTTTGATCAAGGCTTCCCTTGCTACGTTGGAGAACAGTAAAATTTCTGTTGAATATCAGTTGCTACATCTGCAAGAAAAAGCAAAGCTGCAGGAAAACCTTGTAGAACAGCATAAAAATGAGGTGACTTACCATGTTTGAAATCTTCAAGTATGTTTTCTTAAATTTTAAGCTGTTTTGAGGAAATGATAAAGGTTTTGTTTGTAATAAACCTGTTTTGTTGTCATAGGGATTGTAATATTTTTGTAATATTGAGTATGAAAGAAGAAGGTGCTATTACAAACCATATCAAGGAATAGTCTCCATATTGTTACAAGTATGCATAGCCTGTACTGAATTGTGTGAAGCCCACTTGAAGCTCATCGAAGCCAGCAATTGCAACCTTGCTTCGACAAGATTTGCTTCCTAAAAAGCAGGCTAGTGACACAATAAACTACACATTTAAAAAATTAAGTTTGAGTCTGATGTCTTCAGTGGATATACCGACAGTATTTTACCTCTACTTGGCCACGGTTTTTTTGTGTTCCTAAGAGCATATCAGTATTCAAGTAAGTTCAAGAAATTCAAGTTCATTCAAGAACTATATATTAGGGTTAGTGACAGGATTATGAGTTTTATGAGAGTATCCTATGAGAAGGATAGGGTTATATGAGTTTTTTGTTTCAGTAGGTAAATTCACATTGAAAATAACAATGAAACAAATAAACCGAACTTAAAATGGGCTTTTTCTAAAGTAATTTTTTGTATTTGGCTCTATTCACACAGAAATTTTAGAACATTAATTCAGATATGTATGTGTTTCTACTATATTACAGACACAATTTCACTGACATTCTTCATTTATTTCTGTCTTAAATCGTTGTCAGGAGAAAATAAAGCCATCTAAGTAGATGCTAAGTAGAGCCAGTGAGCCCTGTCTGTGGGATGCATCATCACAATTAAAGTTGTTGCCAGCTTTAAGATGGTAGATACAGCTCCAGAAAACAGCCAGCCTTAAGCAGTGAGTGGAGTGATATTCCCTAGCTCAGAGCTGTAGTGACTCCTGATGGGAGGTGTTACTGACAGTCGCTGTGTGGGGAGAGAGGTGTGAGTCCAGCTGGCTGCTTCTGTAGCACAGCTGAGGCTCTTTCTCCATTGTTCATAACACACTGCTGATATGGCAGTGCTCTTTACCTGGTAGCCCTCTCATACTTGCTGTGACAAGTAGGATGATGAAAATAAATAACTTCAAATAATGACACTCTTTGAGATACTATTTAGAAATCAAAGGTTTTCCTTTATGCTTTGTACTAATGATTCTATCTTTTCTATATTTAAATGAAGGCCCTTGCAAATGTATGTAAAAAAAATATGTTGTCCTAGGTACAAAAAAGAAAAATTGCAATAGAAGAATTGAAAGCCAGATATGAAACAGTCTTAAATGAAAATAAAAAAATAACAGAAAAGAAATGCTTAGAAGAAGATAAGGTAAGTTTTGCAGCTATAAAGAATGTGTCTAAACAATTCTGTAGGATACTGATCTTTTCTACATTTCTGTGATGTTATTGGAAGTCACAAGATACTGTCTCTTGGTTTTAAATTTCTGAGTTTTACTAACTGCTATCTAAAGCTGGTGGCTTTTGCATACTACACAATTGCAAACAACTGAGGAATGATTTCTAGTGCAATGACTAAGTAGTTGGGCTGCTATTTTAGAATTCCAGAATTCTTTTATCACTTTCAAAAATGGGATATTATTGTTGATGATTTTGAAACTAGCTTTTTTACAGAACAGCTGTGAAAGTTGTATATGGAAGCAAACCTACTGTAAGTGCATTTTTTTAAACTAACAGTTAAAATTGAGACTCCATACAGAGATGAGTTATGAGTTTTTCAGCAGATGAAACTGAACACTGGAACAACACATTCTTAAGAATCAGACTTGTGTCTTTGTCAGTATTTTGTAAAATAGATGATATGCAACTTGCGTAGAATTTTACATTAAAATCCACTAAGTATTACAGCAAATAATTTATGGTTTACACTTACATTTTTCTCCTGTGATGCTACTATGCAGGTGAGGGACAAAATGGAGGCTGAGTTAAAGGAGTTACAACATGTTTGTGACTTGCTGAAAGCAGCCAAGGAAAACCAGCAAAGGCTTATGTCCTGGGAAAGGATCCTTGCACAGAAATGCAAAACCCTTAGGGAGCTGGAGGTTCAGGTGGTTAGAACATGCTGATTTCTAAAGATAAAGGAGAAAATTATATGGAAAAAAGTCTCTGGGACATTTTTTCCTATTGGCCTGTGTGACAGTGGTGAGGTTTCCTTTGTTATTTTCTTCATAAATCAAAAACTTCTTCTGTGGAAATAGCACAATGCAAATAAAACTGTTGCCAACTGTATTTATGTGAATTCATTATGTGACAAGGCTTGTTACTTTTAGAGTGAGTATATTCTTGATCTTCTTGAATACTTATGTCCTGAGATGTATTGCAGAATTCTTCCCCGGAAATAAATGCAAATCTAGATGTTGTTTGTATCTAGTAGAATAATTTAATTCTACATTAGTTTTGGTTTTAATGGCTAATTTATAAACCACACTATATTTAATCTGATAAATTATATTCTTGATTATGTATAAAATTTTAATTATTGCAATGTTTTAGTTGATTAAATATTTTAAAAATATGTGTTAATAGGATAATTTCTATTTTTAGCTGTATTAAACACTAACGCTTGTATTTTTTCTAAAGCCTGAATATAAGTTTTCCTCGGTTCTTTTTTCCTGTGACATCAGTTTCAATGGCAGGGTAGGTTTGGGGTTTTTTTGGTTTTGTCTTTTGTCTTTTTTTAAAGTGCTTCTGAATTAGAAGAGCACAAATGATCAAGGTTTTTAAGTTAGTAGGGTGGGAAAGGGGCTTAATCATCCTCCTGTGTCAGTGGGAAAACTACAGCTGAAGCACAGTGAGTCTCTGTGCTCCTATAGAATTTTTATTTTATGTTTATAAAAATCATAGCTCTTGATTTGTGATTCTTCCAGGAATGTTAATAAACTCATATCCGTCATTGTTTGGCAAAGTACTTAAGCAATAATTATTTTTGGGGTGCAAAATTTATACCTCGTATAAAATGATGTCTGTGATTTTAATTTAACTACACGTTTTGCTGGAAAAGTGTGAAAGAACCTCTTAAGTATAGTGAAGTAACTGGGAATATAATCACTAGTCTGGTGCAACAGTAGCTAAATTTCAGCATTAAGTCTTGGTAATGTCCTTTACTCTCGACTCTATGACCAGAATTTAGGAGAATTCATTTTGGAGCAATTTCTGCCTCTGCAGAAAACCTTTCCTGGGTTCAGCTGGACTATTTTCTGCCACTACTAGTCTTCTACCTGAACAGCCTGTGATTCTTACAAACAAAATCAGGCAGATTGTCTCAAATTGCTGGATGTGACTGTTTGAGGCAGTCCAATGAATGGTGGTGGTCAGCCCTTTGAATGATGGTGCCAGCAGGCTGCTGATGCCATGTTTATTGCCAACATGCTGTTGATGGGTGGTAGAAGGAGCAATTATCTCATTGCTATTGAGATTTAAGAGGAAACATGTAAAAGTTTAGCACTCTGGATGCTGGACAGAAGACTGTCTTCTTGCTTCCTTCTATCAGCTTCTGCTGCTGATAGATCTCTTTCCATGAACTTGATTGTCCTTTTTGATATTCACTTCTTTCTGAAATTCTTTGCCAGTGCTGCTCTGTTCTTCTGTGATAACCATATATGTATGCAGTATTATTTTTATGCTTCCTGTGATTGTAATGTGAGGGAGCCTTTTTTTGCTGGGAGGTAGGTAGACCTGACCAACTCTTAATACACAAGGCTGCATGAGGAGCATGTGGAGTTTTTTAGGACTTTGTTACATAGCAGGTTTTCAGTCTTAAACTGTTCACAGAAAATTTTAGTCTTCTACTTTGGCTGTATTTTATTAATTTAAGATAATTATACAAGGTACAATAATACAAGATAGTGTTTACTTGAATATAACATAACATTTGTCTGATTATAGCATAGCATTTATCTGAAATTACAGATAAATTCTTTGATGAATTTTAATAGGCAGGCTTACTTTCCTCTAGTAAGATCCTGTATACAGGTCTCTTCAACTAGAAACAAATTGTCATTTTCACAGGATAACCGTAGTGTAACTTCTGTGGGCAATCTTTATTTAGAAGAAGAGATCTCCAACATTCAGAAGAAATATGAAGGTCTTCAAAGGTAACTTGAAAAATCTGATTGAAATTAATTCCTACACTTTTCTGCTATAGTAAACTGTAATGCATTAATCCATTTTGTGTAAAGGCAATTAGGAGAGATGGAATTTCAGAATGAAGGACTTGCTTGTCAGCTCAGAAAAGAAGATGACAGTCTTCGGTGCAGTGAATTGCAGCTTGAAGAGAAGATTGCAGAATATAATGCATTAACCAGACAACTTGAATCTGCTTTGGAAAAAGAGAGAAAAATGGTATTGGTGATTTAATTCATGTCTCAATCTTGTTTGCTACTTTCGATTTAAAAATAACATTAAAAATGTGCTTGAGAAAAAATGATGGGACAAGACTATTTTGCTTGTAGGGAGCAATACTAAAAAGTTACTGTGAATTTCTGCATGTTTTAAATATGGATTGAACAATTCAATTTCTTTGCCAAGTTTGGATCCTATGGAAATTAATAACAAGTTTCAATCGACTAACCTTTTATTATCTTTTTTTTTTTTGACAAATCAATATGCTTAAACCACCTAATATTAAATCCCACACATATGGCAAAAAGTTTCAATACAAAAGCTTAATCTTACCTTTTATTTTCTTCCTTATAGAAGTCCACAGGAAATTTGGTGTTGAAATCCTTCTCTTTTTAGAGGAAGAGTTTGCATTCTTTCTATATTAAGCCAAATTTTGTCATTTGTAGAAACTATGCAAACAATAAATCAAATTCAAGAGGAAATGTAGGAATTTAGGTTGTAATGAATTATATTATTTTAGTCAGAAAAAATGCATGAAGTTGTAATTTCAGATTAATAATGTAGAAATAACCATTTGATTTTTTCAATGCTGTCTGAGGATATTTCTTTGGTTTTGAGAAAACTAAAATTTTGGCTTAACTTGAAAATGAGCTAAAAAGTGTTCCACTCCAACTAGTATTACATTATTTTCCAAATTAAAACAGCTTTCAGATTTGGCCAGAATATTTCTCAGGTCTGTTTAATTCCTGTGCATGGGAAATAAGTAAAGTATTAGATGAAGGAATAGGAAATAGAGCTATTAACGTTAAGACACAAGAAAATAATTTGATTTGGGCTTTAAGAGTAAATATATATGTAATATATATATAAAATTTATAAATATATCTCATATATATATTTAATTTCTCTCTCATTACTATTTTAGGTTGCTGAAGAACAGGAAAAAATTTCAAACAGAGAACAAGCCTTTCAGAGAAAACTGCTACTCCTTGAAGCTGAAGTGAGAAAGAAGGAAGAAGAAAAAAACCAACTCCTCTGCTTATTTCACCATGTGAGTAAAAAATGCTGTTTGTGATTTAATAAATCACTTGCCACATCACCATTTACAAAAACAAGTTCGTTTTACTGAAAACACACTACTAATACAGTTGATACACCCTTTTCAGAATAGTAAATTTAGTTGACTTGACAATATACTTTGTACATTGACATCTCCCATCAACCTAACAGGTGTCCAATCTAGCTAAATCACTTGAATATTGAGTTGTATAATATAACATATTGAGCTGTATAATATAACATATTATATAATATATAATTATATAATATTAATAAAATATATAATATAACTCTTACTCTGTCCTGTTTCTCCATCAAGACAAAAATAAAAAATATATATGAATTTGTAATTTCCTTCTCAGATCAATTGTGTTCAGTAAGTATATCTAGATTTGATTTGATGCAGAACAATTCCATAATGATGTAGTGATATCTTTTTTTTCCTGAATTAATGACAATAATCTGAATTTATAATTATTATAAATTATTATAGGCCTTTTTTTGATTTCAAGTCTATCCAAACATGTTCTGTTTGGTCCTGACTGAACATAAATAAAAGCTTCAATCTTTTGAGGCCTTTTTTAGCACCTTTGCATTTGTGGAGACTGAAAACTTTTACAGCTAAATAAGGCTATAAAAATTAGGCACTAGTTGTCTCAGATTATTATTATGATTGATTTATGTTTTAAGTTTCTTTGCATTTCTCTTTTTTCATTAGAATGAAAAGCACCATGAAGTACATTTGAAAGAGCTGGAGAATAGCCTACAGAAATCAGAGAATAAGAACCAGAGCATCTGGAATTATGTGCAGTTTTTGAAAGCTGCCTATGTAACAATGTTTGGCGGAAATCTTTAATCTGTTTTATAGTGAAGAAACTTACCAAGATTGGCTTCCCAGTCTCACTGGAGGCAAAGCTGTTGAGGCCTTACACTATTTTGCACTTTTTGATGTTCTATTTTGAGTCCTATAATGTTAATTCTTGCCTAGGAAATCATCTGTTGTGGGCTATAGAAAGCAGGTCAGTCATTACTCTGTATGCTACTGGCTGGTCACGTGGGAGATTGGGCTGATATTACTGCTCTAAGCAGTTATGTTGGGCTGATGTTACTGCTATAAACAATGATGTTATCCATGGCAGTGCAAAGCTGAGTGCATGACAGCAGTGGCAGGTGTGTGTACGTGTGGGGCATGCACACAAAACTGGTCTGTGAATGTCCTGGGCTGTAAAATCTTACAGGTCCTTTTAGGCCTTGGTAAATGCAGGTGATCACAGATTGTCTTTCAATTCAATGATATCCAACCTATTAAGACAAGCAAAATTTTAGATGATTAGGTTCCTTCCTTTTTCCTCCTGCAGTTTAGCACCAGTATAGCACATACTGCTATAACTGCTACGTACATGGGAGTCACCACCTCAAGGCTGTCCCGTCCAGCCATTTTCCTCTACATCTCATTATGCTCAGGAATATACTCTAGTAATATTTTATAAATAAGTAGAAAAATATTTTAGATACAGATATAGTTTAAGCTCTGAATGTGCTGATATATTCTGATGACACAGCTCCAGTAAGGTATTTAAGTATTTGTCTGAGTTCAAGAGCTGCTGTTCAGTAAGAGTGACTTATGCCTCAGGTAAAACACTTGTAAATATTCAGCTGATACAGGACTAATAAAAAAACAATTCTGAATTTAGTTTCAGTTCTAAATTCTAATTAGTTTTGTAGATATATGATGAGATATGTTTTTTGAAAAGTAATACATTCAGTTAAATATATGTGATTTACAATGTGTACTTAAGTAATATATATTTTTTGACCAAAAACATAAGTTAGTTTATGCATGGACAATATCCATTCTATTTCATTGTTAGTTATTAGTAATGTGTTGAATACTCTTTTTTTGCAGATGCTTATCCATCCTAACCAATACTACATATGCTAATGTGCTGCTTCTGCACACTTTCAAAAGATAAAATTATCATTTATTTTATATGACATGTTAGTAGAAAATATCTATTTTAAATTTGGGGGAGTTGCATTACATGCACACAAATATTTGTATTCATTTAGTTCTGATTGTGCTACTTAGAAAATACCAAAGCCTTTTTGAAAGTCATCATGTATGAAGGAAAAAGTTCATAAATAAATTGTTTGATCCAGTCCATGTGTGTATTTCCAAAGGTGTTCACTTTTCACTGGGACATGATACAAAGATGTACAGTAACTTGATTTTGGCCTATATTTAACTATCCAGGAAATAAGTTTTTGGGGTTTTTTTCCTTTTAGTTTGCTTTGTTTCTTTTTATGGCTCTCCACTGCCTTTTTGTTTCTTTGGGGTTTTTATTTCTGCATGGTAGAAATAGGGCTGCTAGTCACAAAGATCACTTGTTTTTTCTCAGTTCCTTTTTGAACTGGTGTTAGCTTATCATGTCTTTTGCATTTTAAAAATTAATTTAGGACAAGTTATTGTGGCTTATTTATTTCTAATAAAGAAAATAATAAAACTTTTTCTAAATACTGAAGGATCTGGCTTTTACTTGAGACTGCTACTTGCATTTTTAGTAACTGTGTAAAGTATAACTAAATTAGTTCTTGCTTTGGTTATTTTACAGTATAGAAAACTCTGTGTTGTGCCACAAAATTCTTGGATACAGCTATGCTGATTTGACTGCATTTTGGGCTTCTTCTATTTTTCTTTAAAGCAAATTATTTTTACTGTCTGCATCACATAGCAAAGTGATACTCAATGTTGTAGTGAGAAATAGACTAATGCTTGCTTTTGGGGGAGTTGCCATCTCCAGGCAATTTTAGAAGCCTTTCGTAAAGATGGTGTTGCCAGCATCTCATCTCTCAGCCCTTTTTCCAATGCTCTTTTAATTTAGCATTTCCTCTCAAAAATGCTGAATATTCTGTTCTAGTTTTCAAATACAGTCAGATGAAACATCTTATTGCTGTAAATATGGACAGAAAAAGTGTCAAACCCACAATTCCTGGCCCATACTGTGCTTGCTTTTGTGATTATATTTTCAGTCTGAATGTCTTCATTCACACGGCCCTTTATCAAGCAGGAACATTTCTCTTCTGCTGGGCAGAAAGTCCCTGGCCAGAAAAGCAGTAAAAACCAGAGATTTTTTATAAAACTTGACAATGCTTTCAATTATGAGCTCACCCAGTAGAAAGAAATTTTATCTGGTTAAGAATGGAGTAGAAAAAGGAAAAAAAAAAAAGGATTAAACCACTATATTCTCTATCCCAGTTTATTTAGATTTCCGTTTAAGAAGCCATTTTTACTGTAGGCTTCCTAAGGTACACAGTCAAATATTATGCATTGTGTGTGTTGTAGAATTTTTTGATTTTGAAAGGATTTTGTAGTAATTTTTCACAAAAGCTGGCTCAATATGATCCAAGGTAGGTAAGACAACCCATGGTGAAACTGATGCTAAGTGTTCTTCTTGTAAATCAAACCAAAGTCACCTGCAATGTTACACTTTCCTGCTGTATCTGTATATTGCTTTATTTGCTACTCATGTTAAATAATTAATTAGTTTTTTTTGTTTTGGTTTTTTTTTGTTGTTATTGTTCTTTTGGTTTTTGTTTTGTTTTGGTTTTTTTGCTGTGGAGTTTTCCAGGAATTACTTAAGTGTGATTACCATGGATCTGCTTTTGAATCAGTTTGTTCAGTCATTGACAGCTGGGTGAAGAGAGACTGTGCCAGCAGGATATGCACGATTTAAAAGGATACTTCAGTTCTTGACTGGTCAGCACCCACGGAAGGTAGCCAGGAATGAACGAGCTGTTAGGGTAAGGGCAAGTGTGCTCAAACCCCCTCATGAGCAATGTGCTACCTGCTGGCCTGGCAGGCATCAGCTGGGCAGGGAGAGTCAGGTTCCTGGAAACAGATCCCGCTGTCACTGGTGCCTTTCAAACCCACGTTTTAAAATGTGGTTCAGAGATGATGCCACATTTAAATCTGTAGGGTGCCCCCTGTCAGTGTGGGACACACTGCTGCATGCATTTCATATGGGACAGGATTTCAGAGTCATAAGAAATGAAGTGATTTGAGGTTGACAGATTCACTTTCTAGCCAGTATATTTCCATATTCAATTATAATTTCCTGGCTTTAATTATGCTAAATTGTAAGCATGTAGAGTCCTGAAACTGGCAGATCTTAAAGAGCTGACCTGGATTCCCAACTCCCTAGTGCAGTCTTACATGCTTTAGATTTGTGAATGTGTGGGAACAGAGAAATTAAACCAAACAGCATAAATCTTAGGGCTACTTGGGACCTTACCCTTTTAATCCTGTCTGCCAAGTAGTTTATTGGTGGTTTAAGTTTGATAAAAGATCTTTTCCTGTTTCCTACCTATGTCACAAAGGCTGCTATAAATTCTCCTGTAAGATGAAGTCTTTCCAGTAAGAGCAGAAATACTCAATAATTTTGAACCAGACACAGGCCTCCAAAAGGGATATCTTTATAGGAGATACACAGCAATAACTGATAACTCCTCCATATGGATGAGTCCTCGGTGGAGTGTGATAGGTTGCTAGCACAGAAATCCTTTTGAGAAGTTCTTTTGTCTATTTAACAGTGAATGAAGTCAACATTTGGGTATCTGGGAAAGTTTAGGGAGGGACTGAAGCTCAAAATATCTTCTGCTAGAAACATGTCCAGTATTCTTACTCAGAAAACAGCCAAATTAGACTTTTTGTGACAAAATCACTTTGTTGGTGATCTTCCTACAGGAGAAGTGACCTGGTTTCCTCCACTGATGAGCTGTTTAGTAGTGTAACATCTGTGTGCAGCTCTTTGTGCTCTGGGGGGCCTAGAGCTGGCCAGCACAAACAGGCATCAAAGCAGGGCCCTATAGGAAAGGGTTGTGCAGTGTGTGAAGCAGACACAATGGTTTCATACAGATTTTTTTTCTTTTCTTTTTCAGTGAAAGTTTCCTCTGGATCACTTTCAGGCTGACACTGCTCAAACATGTTTCTTAAGGCCAGAAAAGTGAAACACCTGTGTTGACATCCACTGACTGGGAATTTAAGCAGTCAAAAACATGAAATTATTGCGGTCATGCATTTGGGTTCAGAATATTTTCCTGTCTAGTTCTGGATGAACGGCAATCATACAGCAGCTGCCACTCAATAGTAAAGCTTCCAAAAGTTGAATGTGGCATGTTTTATATTGCCATCCATATCTATCTGCACCCTTCACTCAGGATTTCTGATATGATGCTGTTGGCTTGCAACCTTTGAATAAGGCTACAGCTACTAAGAGTCCAAAGGCAAATCATTCTAGTGATAAGTTAATCATTGTACCTCAAAGAAATCTAGTGCCTTTAAAAAGCTAGATTTATTCAGAACATTAATATAGTTTTTAACTGATTTTTTTTTGCATGTTTGACAGAGCAGATCAAATACCTGATTAACATATTGTAACACTTTCATGGCACATCAATCTACTTCATTAAAAAGCAATAGGGAAAAAGATTCTTTTATGTGTAGAGACTGCTGCAATCCTGTCTCCCTCTTGCAGCAGAATAAACATAGCATTTTGTTGGCTGTAAAACTGTGCCTTCCAATTTATCGACAACATAAATATTTCATGTGCCACTCTGCCATTCGGTAGTGCTACTAAAAATTGAAACCAGGTCTTACTGGTTAAGTTTTTCATGCTTTTCATCCAGTTCAATCTTTCAAACAGATCTTTGATAACATCTAATTTCTAGAGCAGCTGTTAAACATCCAACAACCATCTTCCAATCTCCCATCAAGGTTTCAGGCATGTGGAGCCCTGTATATATAATAATGTTCATTATCATCGTGACCACATTCCTATTCTTAGCAAAGCTTCTCCTTTGCAGAGCAGCAGCCTATTCTGCTGTGGCAACAGTCCACTTACTAATTTACAACTCCACCCACTAAATGCCACTGTGAATTATAAACTACTGAAGTAAACCATGTATTTTTAACAGCCTCAATTTTACCATCATGGCTGTTCATAAAAGTCAAAGACATTTTTGAAGTGCAAAAATGCTAAGTTGGCATTTTCAGATTGTTCTCGGGACGTTGGCTGTTCCTCCACAGTAAGGTTTCCCCTTCTCTTTCCTTGAGAAAATCAGTATATTAATATGCTGCAAAACACAAACTGCTTTGTATCAACATTTCACTCTCTTTCTAGAGGAAAAAATCTGAAGAAGTTTAAAGAAAGAGTCAAACTTACGATCTTTGAAGAATTTGTGCAAATCCTTTGCAAGACTGAAAAAAAAATCCGGTTTCTTTCCATTTCAAATAAATTCCCTTCTTTTATTAAGTCTTGTTTTAATTAGATTGTGGTTCAGGAGAAATTTGGATATTTACATGGATATTTATGAATAGACAAAAATGGGGTTCAAGTTCTGTGAGTGTTCAAATATCATTCTGACATTTACTGATGTCATTCCAAGCCTTAGTAACTCAATGCAGTTATAGTAAAGCACCAATATATGATGAAGCATGTGTGATACGGGAATAGACATTTATGTATTTCTTATACATTCTTATACATTTCTTGTATTTCATGGGAGATTTCTCCAGACAGAAGCCTTCAGAGGTGGCAGCCTTGCCATTTTCTCTTTCAGTGTGCACATATAAAAATGGAGGGGAAATCTTGTCTTCTAGTGACATGTTTCTAACAGACCCATTCTCCCAAGATCTAAAACAAAAAGAAGTTAAACAGAATGAAATAAATCCCAGGAGCAGAAACAAAAACTCCATGCTGCTGTGTAGCACAAGATATTCTTTGACTCCTCCTAGGTACTCCTTGTTGATAGCATTCTTGGCATGGTTCCACTCATGAACTTGGTGTGTTTAAGCAATAATCCCATCTGCTAGGGATACTGGGTACAGTGGTACCAACTATAGTTCCTAACTTTTAAAAAACACTGCTTGCTAGGTTTTAGCTCTTCTGGCTACAATTAACCCAAGTTAATGTCTGAAAATAGGGCAAATTTTATAAAATGAGACTTCTTTCTTTCTAGCAGCCTAATAATTTCTCAGTTTTTAGTGTTATATCTGCTTTTAAATAGCGAATATAAAATCTTTAATTTGTATTTGTCTTCGTCTTCTCATTGTACTTAATGAACTACAATTTTGTGTTAAAGTAGGAACTTTTTTCCATCCATCCAGTTCTGCCCACTTTGAAGCACTTTTCAGTATCACATAATGGAAAAATAGTGTCTCTATCTGTGAAGGTGTTTTTTGAACAGTCAAACAAAGCAGAAAAGCCTAAAGTGCCCAAGCACTTACAAGCCCTCTAAACATCCTTTCTCATTGTGCCTTTTGGCAAAGTCACATTACTTGGTCTAATCACTCTCCACAGTTTCTAAAGGACACGTTGATATGAGGTTGTGCTTTCTCTGAACAACATAGAAACTCCTGAAGTGTCTTCCTTCTGTCTAAATTTTTTCCAGGCAGAAAAAATTAATTTTTAATAATTTTCTAAAACCTATTTTGGAAGCCAGATCAGAGCTACCTTAGAGTTACCTTTGCACAGATTAGAGTCTAATGCCTGAATATTCTAGTCCAAGTGAATATGTAATATTGAAGACTTGTTGCTCAATTCCATTTTGTCTTTGCTTTACATCTTGTTACTTAGATTTGCTGTTGAATTTTCAGAAACTCTTGGTGATATACTTCACAGGCATTATATGACTCTACAGTGAAGAGTTTGTTTCAAGTAACCATTTCATTTTTCTCAAAATTGGCACAATTCAGTGACAGCTGTAATTTGGCCAATCAAGTATTGGAAACAAGGCAATCATGCCAAAAATTTGTCAAGGTGAACGCAGTCATTATTCTCTGGTGATAATTTTCTTGTTTGCCTCTAGTACAAATAGTCTGGATCTTACAGGAAGACTACAACAGGTGCCCCCACACAATATATTCTCTACCAATTTCCTTACTTATTCAAGACCATCCTAAATTTTCTGTTTTTTTCTTTTTTTTCCCCAAAACCTTATGTTTTAAAATCTTATTAGTTTCACAGTATCATTTACTTAAATAAGGGAAAAGTGTACTTAGTGTAACTTACCTCCTGCATAAATATTGGTTTATAGTAGTGAACCTCATACTTCATTATGCATGTCACACTTCACTTCCCCGAAATATGAAGAGATGCATCTAAGAACTATCACTAGATAGTTCATCTAACACTAACCATGGATGAGCTATGCCCAAGATTGTCAGGTTTGCTTCTAGATTTTAATGATTCGACATCTACTTTAATCTAAAATTATACAAAATTGACTACTTCCAACTGGAGATCAAAATGAAGACGCACATACACGTGCAAAGTTGTGTGAAAGAGCATGTGGATTACAAAAGTCCTTCTAAGGTAAATGCCCAACCAGTATGTTTTGGATGGATGGCTAGATGTGGACAGTTTTAGGTGCAATGTCTGACTGTGCTGTCAAGTTGCTTCAAGAATAAGTTTATTTCTTTTATGATAGATGAGGCTTCTGGTGGGACATGTGAGACATGATCAGACTTCCTGCATTATCTTACCATTTTATGTATTTGATTAGCCATGCAGAAGCTTAAGTTCTTAAATCTAAAAATCTGGAATTAATTATCCTTGCTTAACATTTATCACCCTGGAACAGATTAATCATCCTTTGAACTAGATTGTTTCCATACCAGTACATTACTCAAGATTAACTTGGGCTTATCAAAATTTTATTAAATTAAAAATCATAGGCCAATAATAGAGGTTTCTGGGTCACTACCCATCTCAGACATTTCCTTCAAAGCAATAAACTGCCATCAGTAAACTGCTGCGTTTATTCTGTCTCTGCAATGGCTTTTGATGTTGTTGCTCATGGAAGATTCTCTCAGCCACTGTGAGCAGAGAGTGTGTTGCCAGTGCTTAGAGATGGAAGCACACATGGTGGTGATTCCCAGGCCCACAGGCGAAAGAGAAGTGTGCTGTAAGAAATGTGCAGCAGACATGTAGTGAATTCCAGGCATGGACAGAAACTTAAAAAAAGGAGGTTGTGAGCAAAATGAGAGTGTGAATATTTGTGGTTGCTGTTATTATGCCCTCATGTCAAAATACACTCCTTTTGTCTGGTATGCCCACTATTCCTGGCTAAATGAAATAATACTCTCATAGAGAAATACCTTAGAATGTTTTATTTCATTCCTCAACTTACCGTCCAGTCCTTCTTTAAAAATAATGTCTGTGCACTATTTCATGAGAAAAGGAACTCAACGGAAGTTTCAGTGTCGTTACTTGAAAGTTCTACACAATTTCTTTCCCACATGCCCAGACATTATTCTTAGCTGAGAAGAAACAAAGACAAAAGGAAGTTTTAATTCACACAATGTGTTATATTAAATGAGGCAAATCCTACTCCTATGCTTGATCTCTATCTAAAACATTTTTTGATATTATGATAGTTACATTTAGAGTCAGTGGACGGGGGTTTAGTAAAACTCTATATAGAGTTTTGCCAGTGACATCAACATGGCCAGGACTTTATCAGATACTTTTCTACTCACTGTATGTGAAATAAAAAACTGGTTTCTGAAGCTGGGACTTATTTATTCAGAACTGTAGGCAATAGTGGATCTATTCAATCTGGCCTTAAACAGGGTGTCACACCTTTTTACTCAGCGACCCTGTTCAGGGATCCTCAGCTTGCCCACTTCAAAATATCTGTAACCACTCGCAGGGGCCATGGGACAAAAATATCCCTGCATTAAGCCACTTAAATCTGTCCAGCAGGAGAAATTTTACCCTGCATAATTCAACATCCGAATTTGACAACTTCAGTGACATACTGCACCACAAATTATGTTTCTTAAATATGTTTTTAATAATGTAAAATTCATAGGATAAGGCACCTGGTAACCATCTGACAGTGTCAAGGCATTTGATATTAATTTTAGACCTCTTACTGTTCCACAGTGTAAAATTTAGTATTACCATCTTCAAATTTAATTTGCATATATGTTGGCAAATATAAAATTTATATTTGGACTGCACACCTGTTCGTGGGTGACTATTGACTATGGCTGTATTTTTAAAATTAGAAATAACAGACTTATTGTTCATGTGAATGCCACTCAGAAGAGCATATTGCTGACAGCTGTTTTATTGTCTAGGTACTAAAACATTAAAAGAGGCTATATTTTTATTCCTTTAAACAAGTAATTGGGGGTTTGTAGTTCTTAACATAAACTCTATGAAACCAAATGATGAGTTGGGGTTGACTCATTGGAGCATCTGCTCAAGAAAAAGGTGTTGAATAGACTTACAATTATATTGCACTCAATAGCTGAAACGCTTCTCAGTGAGTATATTGATCTTATAAAAGAGAGGGGATAATTTGAGCTGGTAAAAGTAGATGAAAATTTTACTTAAATGTCAAACAGTAAAACTTCATGTAAGGCACACAGAAAATCAGAGACTCACAGCCAATAACCTGGAAGAAATTACTTATTTGTTATTCTACTTCATTACTTAAAATACTCACTGTACATCAGATTTTGCTCATTTGCCTCTATTTGCTTTGAGACTATGTTTAATGCATCAGACAAAGAACCCTTATAAAGCTGTGCTTGCACTGAACAGACCCTAATTTTAATGAAATTGCATCTAACACACCTTTCATTCTTAGCAGCTCAGGCACATCCATCTACTGTGTCTTTCCTACCAGGGCACCAAATTGGAGAAAAGGGATAACAGTGTTGCAAAAAGAACAGAAAATTGTGCAGAGCACCAAATGCCCATTTGTTGGACTACAGAGGTAGGTCCAGTAAAAGTGCTGGAGCAACACGAGCACATGTTTCCCTGATGAACTCTGTTTCACTCTTGAGAAACTACCCTGCCCCACCAAAGACATGCTCTGTGCCCCAGGCACAGCCAGCCATGGTAAGCAAAAAAACCCAAGCCTTTCTTCCTGCCTTGAGGATCAAGAAAAGCTGGAAGTATTTGAGAAGCCCTTTGCTGTTTCTTGGCACAGGATATTCTCTCCCTTGCATCATCGGTGGTGGCTGGGAAGTTTTACTCAAGGAAGGACAGTTTGCTTGAGTCTGAAAAACTTCTTTGCCTTCCTCACAATTTCAAATATACTTTCAGAGCTGGAGGGCTTGTGAACCAGAGAAAACCAGACTAAGTGGAAATATCTCTCTGCTGTTTTTTCAGTCACAAAGAGTTCATTGCAGTGAGTAAGACCAGGAATCAGTCCTCAAAAATAAATACTAAGCACCTGGCTAAACTTAGAACCTTGGTTTCTTCCTTCCCATTCCCAAGCAAACCCAAATTTTGAGGAATTTTTGCATTTCCAATCATAGGCATGTATTAGGTGTTCAGTGGACGTGCAATGCACGTACACAAGGTCCAGTTTATATCTTGGAAAATGTTGGTATAACTTTTCTTTATAACAAAAAAAAACTGTCATTCAATACAAGCTTAGAAATGCTTTCTCTGCTTTCTTCATCTGTGTCTTTGTGTCAGTAGCTCTCTTCAAAATGCACCTCTAGTCACCGAAATGCAACAGTCTAGGAATGCAAGTAAATCCCTGTAGCTGCTTGTTTGTTAGTCTCATGCCTAAATGTCTTGTTTGTCGTGGTTTGCTCATTAAAGCTATTACCCATTCTAGACAGCCCTACAGTCTGCCTCATCCAAAGTCGTTTCTCTTACAGAAATACTTACAGGGGCAGAATTATTTTAAGGGTGTTAATAACCTGTATTCCCAGCAGGCATAATGAAAGCAACCAGCTTTACCATAGAAGCACAACAGCAAATTATCTTCAAGGGGAAGTTGTTTGCTTCAATTTCAGGAAAGCATTTATTATGTCTTCAATTTGCATACTTCTCATTTTTCTGCACAAAAAGGTTTTACATCATTGTGATATGGTGACTTATGCAGGAATATTCTTGGAGGTACTGTTTTAGTGCTAGCACTGGAAACAGGGGAGGGAATGAAAAAGCATGTTATTTCTGTCTTTTACCTGATTTAACTCTCAAATAGGGTTGTTTCTGTTCAAATTTCTAAACCGCAGTTGCTCTCCTATGGGTATCAAAATTAAACTCTCCAGGCTGCTGTATCACAGCATTCAATCAAATTAATTATTTTCCATATAATTAATAATTTGTGATAATACTGGTTCCAAAAATGTCGTGACAACTCTTAGCTGTGAAAAGTTTGGAAGCTGTAACATCCATGGAAAGGTCTCAAGATGAGTGGAAAAACCCTGGTTATTTTCCATTCTGCATTACATTATATATCAATATCTTTCCTACAGTAAGTAAAAGCTCATTCAGCCTATATGTGATCTGTCTCATATTCATTTATACCAGATGTGAATTTTAAAAAATTGTTTGCTTAACATCAATGAGTGGTTTCTATAGATTTCCTTTAAACATCATATGCAGTTATATATTTTTGACATATATATACATTCAAAGCTCATTCACATTTCCCAAAGAATGTATTGATGTGAAAAAAAATCCTCCCAAAAAGTCCGAAGAATATAACTATATCAAAGAGTTGCTGAAGAAGTAGGGTCTGCATTTAGGATTAGTATTCAAAGCAGCACTCACATGTGTCATGTTTTTAAGAGCTTTTACAAATTTCCTACTACAAAACTGGCAGGCATTTTCAGCAGCACCCAGTTTTTGATGATGTATGTGAGCAATGAAGAATATATTTTTACATCAAGTGAAATGTAGTCCTGACTAATTCCTCATTATTTATACATTTCTCTCAGAACTTAGAATCTGAGTGGTGTGGCAGCAGGACCTCAGCCATGGACAGTTTCTGCACTCAGAGCAAGGGATCCCATCCCATCCCATCCCATCCCATCCCATCCCATCCCATCCCATCCCATCCCATCCCATCCCATCCCATCCCATCCGGTTTTGTGCAGGTGCTTTGCTTTGCTCCTGAGTCCCCAGCTCCTCTGCAGGCAGCTTTGCAGATTGTTTGACTGGAAATACAGTCAATAATGGGCTTTGCTGCTACCCCCAGTAAACAGAGGCACATCCTTGGTCTTTTGGCAATCAGTTGGGCACAGCTGTGTATGAAATGAAACTTTTATCTTTTTAAATGTTCCCAGCATCCTGCTTATTTTGTTTCTGGCATTCCATAGTAAAATGCTGAATTTATTTCTACCAGTAGTAATGGTCCTCCAAGGAAAGTCTAAACATTTTTGTGACTGTGCATGATTACCATACTTGCTGGTTTTATTCACTCTTGCACTCTTATAGAATTATCATAACGAATAATTATATCTGATTGAATAATTGATATTTAATCTAAAAAGGACAACCAATTTCTGTGTCATGATAGCTTTGAACTCCATCAGTTTATGAAACATAGTGAAGCATTTGGGATCCCATTCTGGTGGGGAAAAATCTCCAGATCATAAGAAACTCTTTTATGTTTCTTTCATTTTACTATTCACAGTTTTAATTCTATAGGCTGTGACCCACCAGATGAAGATGCTTAATTAACAGTTAGTTAGCTCTATTGATTTCAGTGAAATCATTAAACACCTTACTTCAAAGATGCCAGATGTATTATGTTTACAGCCAAATTAGCCCTTGATCTATTTTTAGTGGAGTTCCTCAAATAATATATGTACACTTTCAAGAGAGGGTTAAGAAAACGCTAAAATTAAAAGGAATAGCGGTTATCAAGTTTGCTGCTGCCCTGTGCTTTGAGCCAAGCACTGCTGACTCCATTTAACCAGAGAGTAAATGATTTCTACTGATTCTGGTCAGTGATACTTGAAATAAAGCAAAGCCATTCCAAACAGTCTCCCATTTCTTTCTGATGGAGAAGGGTGTGGATGAAGCAGGCTCTGCACAAAGATGTGATGCATAAACAGCAATGGCAGGTTCAGCAAAAGTGTCAGCAGAAATATCAAATGGAACATTGTAAGCTTGTAACTTCTTTACTCGCTAGATGACAAACCATCATCAGGTACAATAACAAGACAGTAGAAGCTGCGTAGAAACTTTTGCCATTGAGTGGCATCAATCCAAAAACCAACACTCCCCATGGGGGTAGTCTGAAAACCATGTTAGAGAAATAGCAGAATATTTCCATGCTTATTTGTTCTGAATTGTATGCCTAATTTACTCACTCTGACTTTTCAAAGCTAATTGCTGCCCTGTTATTTCCTCCAGTGAAGCAAAAGCTCAGCTTCCCTATTCACCTATGATGTTGAAAATATCCTACAGAATTATTATTAAAAATTCAGCTGATGGAAAAACCAGAAGTCACTCATTTCCCTATTATTTTTGCTATATGGATACCTCTTGATAAGGCATTAACTAATAAAAAGCGTCAGCAGAAATTCACCTCAGTCAGTAAAGGGAAAGCCCTTCTTCAGACACAAGAAGGATTTTGAAGTATTTGCTGAATTGTGGGAATGAAATCTCAGTCAGAAATGCAAGAAAAGCAGTTTCTTGGTCAATCTGACATTATTTATTTCAGATCTTTTTTTCCTTGTGCCCATGTGGCTTACTCCCTGATTTTCCACTGTATGCCAAAGCATCAGCACTCAGTCCCTTCAAGAAGGCTCATAAGAGTGTAAAAGCCCTTCCATGGTGACTGACAGTGTCAGCCTTTCAGTTCAGAATGATCATGACAAGGTATGCTCACTCATGCACTACTGCTGCTGTTTCATAGGATTAATAACACAAAGTTATTACAAACATCAAACATTACATCACAAAGTGTGATGCTTTTTACTGAAAGAATCACTCCAGAGTGTCCCGGGCTATATGCTAGAAACAGTCTCCAAAGGAGGATTTCTCCCTAGATGAATACGGAATGTCATGAATAAAGCAATTATGTTCTATATTCCATGCATGCTCTGTTCTATCACATTACATTTCAGTAGTTCAGACTCATCAGCTGCAACTTTTCTCTACTGCCAGAGACCAGATAAAAAATTCAAGGGACATGATACCTGGTTAAAGATTTCCCTGGAAGCATGATCCTACTGTAATGAAGTGGGAAGATGTGTAAGTTCCTTGTGTTCCACATCTAATAAAAATATTTTGCGGGGAAAACTGTAAGTAAGGGAACATACGGCACAAATCGTACCATGAGTGCTAAACAAATCTTAAACTGTAAACATCCTCTTGGGTTAGAGCAATTCAGCAACTTTCTGCTGTCCCTAGGAAAAGCCAATGGCTCCAGGACATGTTATTTTACTAAGAGAGTTTGTTTTGTTTAGATGTTTTTAGATGTTTTTATGTAAGAAAAGTGACTCGGCTGCTGTGAGAGGTTCCTTGGCAGTGGCACTTCTTGCATGTCCTCATGTGCAGGAGGAACAGCCTCAGTCCGGAAAGGCTTCAGACAAATGGTTGTGTGACAGTAGAAAACGCCTCAGCTCCAGCTCTGCTGGAAATAGTCAGCAGGAGCTTGTCTTCAAGATGGAGTTGCATCTGTGAGTCAAATATGACTTTCCGTGGACGTGGATTATGTCCTCCTGTGCAGAAGAACCTTTCTCAAATCTTTTAAGCTTTTGCCAATTAACTGCAAATCTTATTCCTAACATATGTGGAATTCCCAGCTGGACTCAGTCAAATAAAGGCGCTCTAAGAGTGTTTCTGGAGTACTTTTGTTTGATTAAGTGTATCCTATGGTAAAGTAGAACCATTACCTGCACTGAGCATTATATCTAAATATACTCAATTTTCGGCAAAATTATCATTAAATTTGCTATGCTTAAAGAACACTTTTCTGTGGAATCTTTGCTGACCATTTGATATTAGTAGCATCTCTCTAATAAACAACATAAATAAGCTCCTGTTGATGTTCTTCCTGGCTTGAATGATATAATTTTAAGTCTGAAGCACTTTTTTCTTTTTTTTTAGCTATTATCTATTGCAAAAAAAATCTCAAGCTTGGCAGTATATCTGTATATAATGTTCTGGAAATAAGAGACACATGTTCCCTTGACAAAAATTCTTTGCAGCAGAAGGAACCCTTTAGGAATATTTTAGTCTATAGAGACAGAGAAAAATCTATAAAGTGGAGAAAAAGAAGAGTTTTTTAAGAAATGTTTTTTAAAAATTAACAAAATCTGTTCATCTATTCTAAATCATTAGTAATTACTGAGAGCAGAATGGTGTATGAAATTACCATGCAGTCACAAAGATTGTGACATCTTCACTTTGCTTACAAGGTTCATATTGCTTCCATCTTCTATATTTGATTTTTTAAATTTACTGGTACTTTAATTCTAGGAGGCTGAATCCCAAAAGGCACAGCCTGCAGTGAAACACCTTTGGGTTACCATATTTAGGAAAGATGCTACCAAGTCCTTGGTGGTGAAATGTGAAAAGGGAGGTCAGCCCCTGACCATGTCTGGACACAGAGTTGCTCCCCCATGGCCCCATGAGTGGAACCACCAGCCAGTACCAGCCCATGCAAAATCATCCTCAGAAGCAGCTGGAGATGTAAAGACAGGCTCTGACGCAGATTTTTGCTGTCTAACAGGAGTTCATCCCCTCTCATGCACATCTGGTTTGGATTTATGTGCTCTAGAATGTGGAAAAATAAAAGCCAAACATATGGACTTAAGCCATTTCACCTAAAGAGGTGAAAAGTGGGTGTTTAGATATTATCAAGTCTGTAGCTGGAAGTCATATACACACTGTGTAAATCTTGGAGCCACCTGCCTGGAAAGGCATCCCCTGAGAGCAGCCAGCACTCACAGCAGATGCCAGACCCCGAAGGTGGGTGGCACAGGGAGGAGGGTTTGCACAGATGTGTTTCACAACACGTCTGGTGAAGCTAGTAACATCCCAGCATGGAATAATCTTGTGTTCTTTCAGCTCACAACTGCAAAAAGATCCAGGAAAAAAGCTTGGACACAGTTTTTTATGTACAGCGTGTGCTCCAGGTTTTCTGGGCACTGCATAGAGGCCTGTCAGTTCAGAAATCTTCTCAGTAAATTATGTTTTGAGTAATGATGTCACCTCTAGTGAGACAAACCTGGGTTATCAACCAATTGTCCTATTTTGGCCCCAGACCTCGTTTAGCTAAGCAAATCCAGGGCAGGAGGACATGGAGCAAGACCTTTTTTTGCTGTCATTTAGCACAGTAAAATGTGCTATGTTTAAGAGAAGCATTTTGATTTTTTGCAGGTCACAGAAAACCAATAGTGTCATGTATAATTTTGGAAGATACTGTGATGGTGCCCACTACTGGGTGTAATTCTGAACCTACCTTGGAAGGTGCCATTTACAATGACCCATGTTCACCATTCGTGCAGGGTCTCTCTGTGGTGTGGAGAACCACTGAGCTGCATCTGCTTAGAACAGTGTATTTATCAATCTCTCTAAATAGCTGGTTTACTATCAGTGGTTGACTCTACTTTAAAAGATGCTTACAGGCAAATGGTTTTACCACATAAATCACTCTAGCATAAAGATGGATGTGCTTTATGCAGAGATGGAGCTTGTACCTTCTTTTCTTGCTTACTCATATTAACAGCAATGTGTATGCAAATTTCCTATCCCTCAGCATTTATAATAAGTTGTTCTTGGGCACTTGAACTCCTTCAAGCTTGACTCGTAAGTTCAAAAGAAATGTAAATATATCTATTCTCCCCTCTCCAAAAAAAAAAAAAACCAGCTGGGGAAAGGGAAGTTTGCTTGGGTAAAATCTTTAATTCCATGTTAGCAGTTTTTGAAGGTGCTGTGGTTTAAATGACTTAGGGCTGTGTTCCCTCACCCTTTCGTATGTGGGTTGCTATTTAATAAGCCAGAAAAATGTAAATAATATAGATTTGAAGAACATAAATCATAGACTGATGATTAAAAACATGATGACCATCTATACAAAGCTCCAGCTGAGATGTATTGTCTCCAATTACACTGATCATCCCCAGTCACCTGGTTTCCCTATACACCCTCCAGGCCCAACCAGCTTTCTTTTCTGTTGGGGGAGGCTAATGAGGTGTTTTCCTGCTGAACTGCAGTGCTTCACATGGGTGAGTGCTGGTTCTGGGAAGTTCCTTTGGGTGTGTCTCTAAGGAGTGATGTTTAAGTAAGGCTGTTACAATGTGTTGTGGTTGGAGTATCCTGCTCAGTATGGACAACATGCTGGAACAAAGTTGTAGAATGATGTTGGGGTTCCTTCCATCTTTTTGGGGAGAAATGGACATGCTTCATCAGGCTGTTTTTGTGGTTGGTTGAATGCAGCTGCTATTGCACATGGATGGGGGCTTTGAACCTTATTTGTTTCCTCTCTACTCTTCCCTTTCTATGATAGTTATATATGAATATGATAATATTATTCTATGATACTTATATATGGATAGCTCAAAGCCCATTTATTGTATAAACAGGTTCTGGGGATGGGCAGCTCTGCACCCTGAGTTTCCACCACTGAAATAATTTGTGCTGCATGACACACAGTTGCAATTCTACATTATAGAAAAATCCTAGCAATGTCTCTTGAAACTCATCTCAGATGGGAGAAATCAAGATGTGTCTAGCACCGATGTAATGCTGTGTGGGTGTTGTTCAGGTTCAGAGCCATTTGCCCAAATTCTCTCTCAAGTGCAAAGAATTTGAGATGTTTTCTACTGAAATAAGTCCTCATTTTTCACATCTAAAGTGCTTTTACCTCAACCTGCATCATCATGGGAATTAGTTTAAACACTTTAAAGATTTCTTCAGATATGTCTCACCACCTCGACTACATATTTGGGTACTGAACAGTTTGGCTTTTTGGGAGTCGAAAGCATTCTGATATATTAAGGACTTTCTTTTCCATGTTAAAAGTATGGAATATAGTTGAGTGANTTACCTCAACCTGCATCATCATGGGAATTAGTTTAAACACTTTAAAGATTTCTTCAGATATGTCTCACCACCTCGACTACATATTTGGGTACTGAACAGTTCGGCTTGTTGGGAGTTGAAAGCATTCTGATAGATTAAGGACTTTCTTTGCCATGTTAAAAGTATGGAATATATTTGAGTGAATGCAGAATTAGACAAAACCCACTTTTTTGCCTTTAAAGGCAATGTATTCTAGGTTTGTTTCAGAAAACTGATAGGCAACTCAAATTGGCTGCTGAGGCAGAGTAATAATTTTATTCATGCAATTTTATTCACTCTTANGCCTACGTCCTGAGGAGGAACTCACTGCCACTGTCCAGAATCGCTTTGGCCCGGCAGATTGAACCTCGGGATTAAAGGGTGGGCTCAGATCTGCGCGCCCTGTGTCTCACCTAAAAAATCCAGTGCGCAGGCTGGAAGGTCTGAAAGGAAAAAGAGGCCTTCCCCGGATCTTCGTACGTGTGAAGGCTGGCCAGCAAAAAAAAATTTGAGTGAATACAGAATTAGACAAAACCCACTTTTTTGCCTTTAAAGGCAATATATTCTAGGTTTGTTTCAGAAAACTGATAGGCAACTCAAATTGGCTGCTGAGGCAGACAGTAATAATTTTATTCACTCTTAAGATCACAAACTTTATCCTACAAATTGATTAAACATATTAATGAGCTTTTACAGCTTTTGACAGAAAAGTAAGGGTCATGTCTAGTTTTAGGGCAGAAACTTCTCCAGGAACAGCTGGTGAGAGTAAGGCATGTTGCACAATATTCCCACCTTGTCTCATGCCATGCTGGCTGCAGAGGAGCAGACAGAACAACCTCAGCACGGCTTCCTGAGGTATATCTTCACTTTCTTTCATGCTCTTGCAATAGGACAGGCAACCCTCAAAGGCAGGTCATGAGACTTGCCCTACTAAATCTGCAGCAGATGAGGGGCAACACTGGGATGCAGGTGAATTAAGGTAGTTATGCTCACCACTGCCAGTATTTGCATTTACTGAGCTGGTAGTAAAAGTAGCTCCATGTTCTTGACAGGGCAGAGGAAACAGTCAATGCAGAGCTGCAAAACAGCAACCCACTAGCTCTGCAGTAGCAACATCGTTATTTCCACCCCTTGCCACTGCCGGAAGTAAGACATGGCTGGATTTACCTCATCTACATTTAAATTCATTGCTCAGCAAGAAACACTACTATAGAAAAGTATTTCCACTGTTTTGGCATGGCTTCTATATTGCTTGTTTATTCTGTGAGTATCATTTTGCTAACATAAGAAAGGAGGACTGTGGTCTTTGGAGACAGAAGAAATCTGAGGGAAGGAGAGTGATCTTAAATGTTGTGTTTTGGTGAAAGGAGGCTTTGTGCTGAATGACAATTTGCATCTTAAAAAGTTCACATAAACATGGCCTTTTTTGGTAAGTAATGCCTGCCTTGCCTGACTTCCTGTGGAGGTGTCTAAGCACCCTGTTTGATTCTCCCCTGCAATATGGGGGTTATGGGGACTTACTCAGCATTACCTGTCCTGGGCAGGGCAAGAAATGAGCTTCAAGCAGGAGAAGAATCCAACTTGTCTCTGCTTTTGATGGAACAAAATCTGCTCTCAAAATAAAGAGCTGCTTGTAAAACGCTAGGCTTTCAGGAAAAGGTGAAGCAATACAGAAGAGAACAAAAGGTATTAAGAGCAATTCAACTGTATGCTTTCATCTCTATTTCTCCAGCCTGCTTTTTGATATCTAACCAGTTTAGAAATGCTTTGGGAGACAAATATCCCCATGATCCTTGTATTGTCAGTGGGTATAGGTGGGCTCTTCCAGAAGCTTTGGTGTACTGAAACCATGGTGTTCTGGAGCTGCCTGGCATGTCACTTATTGTTCACCGCTGGCTTTAGATTTACTCCTGGAACAGGAGCAAAAACAGGTTTTGCAGCACAAGATTAAACTGCGCAGAGTTCCTCTTTCATCCAAACTATTTCCATTAAACTTTGCAAACTGTGTGTTTGGAAGCTGCATAGTACAGGTTTTATGCAAAAGAAGAAAGCTTTCTCAGCTTTGATGCTCTCACTGGCCTTGTCAGCCTACACTTGCATAAAGAAGGAAAATGACAAATATTCACAATTTCTACTTCCTCACTGACTCAGTTTTGCCTGATCTCTGAGTATCTAAACAGCTGCCCATATGGTTTCTTTGTAGCTTCCTATAGCAATCACTATGCAATGGAGTTTCTTTTAACAGAAGTGATGTACTGAGGATGTTTGGGGTCTGGCAGATGTGTGGGTGCTGAGCAGGACTGTGCTGCAGGGCACAGCCCCACTGCTGCCCCCACAACTCCACACTGAGGTGTTGGACACTGCTCAGTAGCAACCCTGGGGGAACTGCGACATTGCAAATTCCTGTCCTGCCATGGATCATCAGGTAATTTGATAGTAATTTGTACTGCAATGGAAGTGTATAGGCCAGTGATCCCCTTTTCCCCCTCAAACTCTTAAAGGAACTCAGGGAAGCCTTGTACATTTAAGCCAAGATCCCGTCTGGGATGTCCTCACTGTAAGCTTCTGGGAAGCTGTGAATATGATATTTCAGGCGAACAGGAGCCCCTGATCACATTATAAAAATTCAGAAGGTATTTCTTCCTGTCCCCTAATTCTTGCCAAGGGCACTTGGGTGAAGACATCTTCCAGGCAAAAAATATGGCAATGCTTGGAGGGGTAGAATGTGTCACTTGTGTAACAAGGGCATTGCAGGTGCAAGGCTGCTTCATGATCTAAGGGCAGACATGTTCCCTCCTTCCTTCTATAAATGGTTTTCTCCTTGATTAGTGGTCTGTCTTACCACTTCTGCTTCGATGGCCTCATTTAGAGCAGGGCTACAAATTTGCATCCCTACAGCCAGCTCAATGTCCTTAATTATATGTGTCTTTATATGTCCAAGGCAAATTTCAGGTTTGAAAATGGATGGAGAGAGAAAAGGTTTCTATTTTTGCAGTACTAAGCATTTTTTCCCATGTAGTATTTCCTGAAAGACATCTGGGGCTGATTCTTGTTTATGGTAAAGCTGCTTTAAATGAATACAAAAGGGAATTTGAAGCCTGAGTGATGCTAAAGCAATGCTGGGGGCCTGGTAGAAATGGGAAACCCATCACAGTATCAATGTCTGAGTGCAACAGCCCTGTTCTAAGATATAATCACTGGAACCACCTCCATCCTCCCCATCTGGGATGCTTCTCATGGAAGTCATGTTTATAATAGTGAAGGACACATATAGTTTATTCCGGTTTTGAGAGAGGTAAAAGGGAGGAGAGCCTCCTCAAAAGCATAAACCACTAGAAATTAATTACTTTAAAGTGCTTATTCATTGTCAATTACAATGTTTGCTATTACAAGCTTCATATTGGATCTGCCCCTTTGAACAGTCTTTCACCATCAAAGATCACCAGCCACAAACTGTTAATTTCAAGAATATTTGTAATACTTGCCCATTCTAATAAGCTTCCTACAAAAAAGAGTTCATCCTTGTCTAGAACTAAGAGGAAACATGACGAAGCCTACACAGCTTTCCCCTTGTTTTTAATGCATCCACCACAGTCTTTTCCATTTCCTCTTCTAAAACAAGGCTGGAAAAGTCATCAAGGAACTGCATTCATTCATTTCAAAAAGGTTGTTGAATCAGGATGGAAAATGAGATGGAAAATGAATTAATGCTGGTTTTTACTATGTAACATCTTGGGAGATGGCTCCTTTGCTTTGTCACCAGTTCAGTTCTGTCCCAGGCCCAAGCCAGACATCAGTATTTAATATACTTTATAGATATGAACTGTTTTTGTTGGATTGTTTAATACCCTTCTCTTATGGACATATCCTAGCAAATGACGAAAAGTACCTGCTGTTAAATGGAAATGCCAGATGTAAAGAATTTTTCTTCATTTACAAATGTTTTCTAAAGAACAGCAATACTTCCTCCAATTATTCTTGTTACTGTCAGTTGCTGGCTGAAGAAGTGTTACTGAGTAAGTCTGTCACATGTCTTGTTATTAGATGAGCTGAAAAAAACCAAAACCAAAATGAAGACAACTTTCAGGGAATTTAGCAGGTCTGGTTCTACCCTTCTCATGAGTGTAAGTCTAGGATAAGCATCATGGAAATTGGCGCAGTTAGTGGAAAACAAATTTAAGTGAGGACAGAATTGATTGATTGTACATGAGAAATATAAGCAGCTGATCTGTGTAGTGACTGCATTTTCAATTGCATTTGTCTTTGACTCTGCTGTCCAAAGGGAAAATTGTCCACTAAACCAGCCCTGCACACCTGTCTGCAGCATCTGAAGTACTTTTACCACCAGGACTGATGATGTTGTAGAGCCTGTGTGCCTACTCCATTGCAAAGAGGTTCAAAACTAGCAGTAAAAATAGGCTTCAGCACAGTTTCTTCGTGCTTGCCTTGGTCAGATCAAATGAACAATGTGTTGGGGAAGATAAAGTGGCCCTTCAGGTAGGACATGTGCCACTGAATTTGAAGAACTCTTGGTGGTGGTGTTGGACTCCCTCACAATGCTGACCGGTTACCCTGAGGATGGCATAACATGATTGACCTGAGACTGGCATTAGAAACCCCCACCAAATCTGTCTCATCCCCTTTAGCCCATGATATGCCAGGATGACCTCAAGTTTTCTCATTCCCACTATTATGTCAGCCTGAAACACCTCTGAATCTTTAAAGACTGAGGTTTTTGGGGGTTAGTGGAGTTTCTTCATGTTTTTTTCCTTAAGCAGCTTTAATGTTCAGTGAAGGGAAGGTCCTGGTTCAGACCCAGTCAAGCCAGAGGCTGCAGAGGGTGTAGTCCACCTGTCTCTGGATCTTCACATAAGGCAGCCCTGACTGCAAGGTCCTGGAAACAAACTGCCTGTGTCTCTCCCTGAGAAGGCACAACATGGGGCTCAGGATGAGAAATTCTCCTTGTCCATTAAGAAATTGATGTCCTAACATGCCCTAAATACGTAGGAGACCATAATTTCCATGTCAGGCACATATATTCTCCCGGATTCAAAAGGGTTTGAAGTTGTTTCTCTAAAGCTATGGAGTCTATAAACTAACCCTTCACAGGTTTGGTGCAGGCATCCTCTTACAGTTTTTCATCACTTGTGAGACAGGTCTGTAAAAAGGTCAGAAAAGATATTCTGTTACAAAGTAACACCCAACAGTGGAGTTAACGCTTCTCTAAAACAGTCATATTTAACCATAACCTCTGTAAAATCTTGTCTTAGTACCTGAAAAATCAGAGAAGCATAAGTATATTTTCAGTAAATATGCATACTTAGATTACCTGTGAGATGTTCCCAAAGAAGATTTTTAAGCAGCATCTTCATGCGCTTTTCCCCACCAGGGTTTCTCAGGGTTTTTTTTCCTACTTCTGTCACAGGCACACAAATATCTCACCAAAATTATCTGTGACTTTTCTTGCCCTGAAGTGTGTTCAACTTTGGATGGTGTTGTGTGGTGGTGTGGATGTTGATAACGTATTGGCAACTATTGTTTCAGTCATGATGGCACAAAGGAAAGCAGTTTTCTGCTTGGTTTTATTGAGGTGGAATCCAAAACACAGGGGAAAAACACTGAACCCTCACTCTTCACATGGGCATTTGCTGCTTACTGTAAATATTTCACGTGAAACTGATAAAGTTGTGTGCCTGTGAGATGCCTCTGTAGAAAACAAGTTAAAATCTGACTCTTTGAGAAGAATATCATAGACTGTAACTTTTTGGTTATATATTCGCATATTTAAAAGCAACAGGTAGCTTTTGCAAGTAGAAATTCTATAGAAAAGAGGATGTACTGGCTCAGCTTGATTAAACTTAAAGTAAAACAAGATAATAAATTTCAGGTTTGCTGTTTACAAGGAGCTGAAGCGGCAGCTTGCAGCATTCTACTGTCAGTTAAGGATGCTGAAATCCTGTATGCAGTATGGAACAAAGGATGCATGAATATATCGTGTTTAGGCAAAAACAAAGGTTTCTTAACCACTCTTCTTGAAGAGAAGACATGCAAGTATGCAAATTATGAGCTATACTTGTGAACATCCTTCTAAAGCCTGGCTTCTTTTGCTCTACTGAGAGACTAAAACCAATCCTCTGCAACATACTTATTTTACTCCTTTACATATGAAACAGTATCCAAGTTGTCTGGTGGAAAATTTCTAAGTGATTTGCTATTCCTCTCAATGTGAATTCCTACTGTAGTACATTTAGGATTCCAAAATTGTAAGGTAAATTAAAACTGAAAATTTGACAAAGGGAAGCAGACCAAAACAAAGCCCTGGTGTGAGATATCATTACCTGCTGTTGGGAAAGCAATTCAAGACTTTCATACAATTGGTTATAACATTCCCTGAGGTAAATTATGCTGTCAGCAAACAACATAGAAGTAATCTAACAAATGTCAGAACACCTTGGAAAAAAGATAAAAACCACAACACATAAGTACAAGGGCACAATAAAGCTATTTTATCATCTGTCATGAGACCCAGCAAATGGAGAGAGCTGTTTCTAACATTTTGAAAGCAATTTGGGCAGCTGTGATCAAGCTTGGCTGAACTGCTTTAAATATGTTCACTGGGGGAAGGGCAAGATTTTTTTCCCCCTAATATGATGGGTGAAGAAAAAAGTTAAAAAATATTGTCATAGTTCCCTTTGAGTTAGCTGTGGCATGTTTCAACCTCTGAATGACATTGTTGGGTGGCATGTATGTTCAATAGATGTTAATAAAATTATTTTACTGAAAATTCATTTGACTTTCTATTTTAAATCCCTATATGTAGGGCTATAGTCCAGTATTTATTGATGAAACCTTATGATAGATGGGTAGCAATAGTGGGAGAGGAGAAAAATTAGTATGGAAAAGAAGTCCATGCTTGTATACAGCCAAGAGATAAAATACTGGTTTGGTTTGCCAAGGAAAACCATGATTATGCTGACATGTTTTGTGGGAGGTTATCAAAGTATTCCAACAAGGCTATTGTGTGAGGACCACATAAGTTACAAACAGAGCGACATACAAGACACAGCTCTACGGCTCGCTGTTCAGAGTGCAGCATTGTTTGGCTCCCTAATTACCCCTCTGTGTGTTCTTCCCCTTACAGGAACACTGGGAAGCTCAGCTGTCAGTGAAAGCAGAACACCAAGCAAGGTGACGAACACTGGCTGCAGCTTCACAGAGCATAAATGGAGGGGGAAAGGGCAGGAAAAGGAACAAGGCACGTGCAGAAGTGAAACACAGAAGAATGGAGTTCCCTGGGGTTTTTGGGACATGGTCAGGAGGTGCAGCTGAGTTAAACGGGGAAACTAAATACCTTCCTATTAGTGGACTGTTCCTGCTTTTAAAAATGGGCAGGAATATAATTAGAGTGTAGTATACTGCTGGTTGCCAACTTCTGGGTGTGTGAGCTCAGGCAGATGATGGCGAGCCTATGCTGTGGACTCTAGTGTGGTGTTAGAAATGTCAATCCAAATAACTGACAACTAAGTCACTAACACAGCTGGCATTGTTTGGGAGGATAATCTCTTCAGATTTTATATACTTAGAGTACAAAAAAATTGCCCAATGCTATTGAAGTGGTACCATCCACTGAGCTTTTTGAATTTAGAGTACTTGGAATCATACAGCAGACTGGAAAGGAAGCAGTTTTGCATGAAGAAACTCCATACTGCTATGCTAGACAGATTGTGGAGGTGCAAGATTGCAAAGGGCCAGAGTCTGCTATGATACATTTATTTGATATTTTTACTGGGGAGAATGGTTCCTGCAGGAGAGGAAGCCACTGAATGAGATGAAACAAATCTTGCAACCCATTGAGAACATGATGTTACTGATAGTGCCTGACTGTAAGTAAGCAATTCAGGGGATACAGTGCAGCCAGCATCTATCTCCAGCTGCCAGACTTGCCTCAAGCTCTGAATGTGCCTCCGCAAAAAGTGCATTTTTTAGAGTAAGAAGGGATCTCAATGGCCCAAGAAGCCATTCAGTTCGAGGTAATCACCATATATTAAGGCAACCAACAGCATCTGTGATGTTTTGCATTCTTTTAATACTCTGTTTAGAAATTAGCAAGTAGTGGTGAAGGCTGGAGGATAACAGGGGTGTACCCTCCTGAACTGGGTCCACTTCCCTCTGCATCCAACCCCTCAGTCCATGGCTAGAAAGTGCTGCAGGCTCCTCTTAGTATCATGCACTGAGACCCTTAGTAAAACAAAATGGTTTAAAGTATTCCATTGAGGGTTTGTTCTGTATTATGTTATTCTGGGAAACACAATGTGAGAGGATTAGTTATTATTTTAGGCTATAGGAGGTAAATCAGGGAGGTGTGTTTATAGAGTGTCTGAGTTCAGGGCCACTGCTGTTTAATGAACTGCAGTCACATATCACGGCAGGAGTACATGTAACTGTGTCCCAAACTGAAGACTGAATTCTTAAAGTTTCCCTAGTTAGACATCTCCAAACAAGAGACAGCAATATAGTGTGGTATTACCAAAGCAGATGATTCATTCAGATACATTACTTAAAATATGCCAAGAACATCAGCTACAGCTTAGCCAAAAACTCCCTGTCTGAAATAAACATTGATCTGATGGAGTCCTGCATTAATTTTTAAAACATAACAGCAGGGGGCAAGGAGGAACAGGGTTTTTCACAGAGAACTAGCTGCTTACACAATAGGAGTGAGGTGTATTTTCAATGCTTACTGTTCTTTTTTTAAAAACAATTCTCCCCAGAATTGTAATTGCAATGAAGTATTCTAAGGCTTTTAAAGCTCTTATTTCAGAATAATTCAGTTTTCAGTAAATAGTCTGGAAAATGCATCCTTCATAGCACATTGTGCATAAGATTGCAGAAATGTATTTTTAGGGTCATGAGCTAAATTAACATCTGGCTCGATGGATATTTCAGACATATTACATGCATTTGGTCTGAATGTAGCTCATTGCTTCCTTTCCCCCCCAAGATTATGCAGTGGCATTTATCCTATGTGCTCATAGCATGAAACCTATCCCTAACATCTAAGTAAATCTTGGATTTTCAATCGTTTGGCACGTTTGTAAGTTCTCCACATTTTTTATTACTTTGCTTACAGCTAATTATTCTGGATACAGCACAGTCTATTTATATGCTTTGTAAACACTCCCTCTTCCAAATGCCTTGTGGTATCATTTTCTTCGGTGTCGTTATGGAAGACTGTTAGATGAGGGAAGCAGCTGAACTGGAGAGGCATAGGAAAGAATGGAAAATAAATCGCTAACATCAACAAGGAAGCAACTGTCAGTCTTAGCAATTATTTTCCTGATAACTATTCGGTTAAGTTTATTTACAAATCTGGAGTGATATGTTATCTGCTGCTATGCAAAATGATGACTAGATTTTTTTTTCCTGTCAGACTTGTAAGTGAAATAACGCTTGCAGAGATGGTGACCCCCATCACCTCCTTGGGCAATTTATTCCAATGCCTAATCACTCTCAGTGAAAGGTTTTTTCTAATATCCAATCTGAACTTCTTCCAGTGTAACTTAAGGCCATTTCCCCTCATCCATGGGACACGGTAGAAGACCACGACCACAACACGACATTCTCCTTTCAGGCAGTTGTAAAGATCAATGAGGCCTCTACATTTCTTCAGCCTCCTTTTCTTCAGCCTAAACAGCCCCAGCTTCCGCAGATACTCCTCATGAGACCTGTTCTCCAGACCCTCCCTGAGCTCCTTTGCTCTTCTCTGAAAGATTCCAGCCCCTTGATGTCCGTCTTGAAGCAAGGGACCCAAACCTGGACACTTCGGCGTCATTTGGATTCTTCTTGATGACAATCTGACAGCAAGAATCAGACTTCTAGTGTTCCTGCTGGCACCAGCATTTCCTCAAAAATACCATGATGACAATAAAATGATCTTCTTAAAATAGATGCATGTCTTCATGTCTTTGGATTACCATATCATCCAGTTCTATGTGTAGGACAAGAGTGTGTTTGCCTGGCAGTAACTAGTACGTGTCATTTCTTCCAGCAATCCATATGAAGCCCAAAAGTAAGCCTTATTACTGAACTTGTTAAAGGTCTTCAAAATCTTTTCCTTCCACCAAAAGGTGAAAGAAGAAGACTATGTCTTCTCTCAAAGGAGAGCTGTTGCTGGCTGTCAGAGGCACTTGTGAAATGCTCTTCTTCCATATCACAACATAAAACCCCTGGGTGCATTTGATAGTTACTGGCATTTTGCTAAAGTAAACTGGACCTGGTATAGATGATATTTCTGAAAGTGAAAGTTATGTTCATACTAAGAAGTGTCACTGAAATATCCAGATGGATTTAAGAGAGGCTTTTATTTATCAAGATTCATTTTTATTACAAAGATTTAGCACCTTTTAATTGCCATTCTTTGCTCAGGAGTGTACTTTAACAAACGTAGTTATTTAGGGTATATGAACACTCCAAATGAACTGACCCAAATTTAACAGTAAATTAAAAAAAAAAAACCTCAAAACAAAAACAAACCAGCAAAAACACTTGTAAAAATATTATTGATTATAAAATAATTTCCTTAATCCTAGGGTCACTACAAGAATGGTGTAAATATTGTAAAAACATTTCATGACATTTGTCCAAATTAATGTGTCTTTAAACTATAGAAATAATTTCTGAAATGCAAAAATATTAATTTTGATGAGAATTTTTATTAAAATCGATTTTTTCCAATGGGTAAATAAGAATGCTGTTACATTTGCATACATAACATTGAAACATTGCAAGTGTGCTATTAAGAGAGAATCATTATTTTTGGAAAAGGGCAGCCAGCTTACATGTGTTGGCTGATCACTTTAAAGTTGAACATCTGATAACCATAAGCACTACTTTTCATATGCACATTCTATTGTCATAAGTACTTGAGACAAAAAGGTGAGCCCCAAACTATAAAATAGAAAAATAATAAACTGTAGAATTGTTATGAACTTTTTTTCCCTCTTATTGGTTTTCGAGATGTCTACACTTCGATCTGTGTGAATGGCTGTCTAGGCTGGATAGTTCAGAACTTTTTAAGCAGCCTCAGTAGTTTCTGAAGAGAGGTAAAAAGTGTATTGTGTCTGTGGTTGAAAACGGAGGCTGAGGTAAGGTCTGAAGCATCTCCTGCTTCAAAGACAATGGCTGAAGCCTGGTGGTGCAGCACAGAGTTGTGCCAGCTCTGTGTCTGGTGGTGCAGCACAGAGTTGTGCCAGCCCCGTGTCTGGTGGTGCAGCACAGAGCTGTGCCAGCCCCGTGTCTGGTGGTGCAGCACAGAGCTGTGCCAGCCCCGTGTCTGGTGGTGCAGCACAGAGTTGTGCCAGCCCCGTGCCTGGTGGTGCAGCACAGAGTTGTGCCAGCCCCACGCCTGGAGGTGCAGCACAGAGCTGTGCCAGCCCCGTGTCTGGTGGTGCAGCACAGAGTTGTGCCAGCCCCGTGCCTGGTGGTGCAGCACAGAGCTGTGCCAGCCCTGTGTCTGGTGGTGCAGCACAGAGTTGTGCCAGCCCCATGTCTCTTGCCTTGCTGTTACAACTCACACAGGTTGGGAGCCTTTCAAAGAGCAGCAGCTCACTTGCATCCAGGAGAGATGCTGCAGGTTTTCCCCCCTACACTTCCTGGAGGTCCTAATTCAACATCCATCTGGAGGACCTGGAGCACCAGAAGAAGGTTGGAGCCTGGGAAAAATAGTCTAGGACACTGTAAGGACTCCAGTGTGCAATGTGAAGTTGCAAATTAATGCTGATTCTTTCACAAGTTCTGAACTTCTCAGCTCTGAAGAAGTTAATTCATTAAACTATTGCATGTGTGTTTGGGTCAACATGGCGCAGTTACTCATCTGTTGTCCAACTTTTGACTATGTCTAAGCCAACACTGGATAACTAAACAACCATGAGTTTTTTATGGCTCTCTGTAATAAGAATAATCCAGGCACATCTGGCTTAATGAACTCCTTTGATCCCAGCAGAAAAAAAAAGGCTCGTCTCTCAGATGTATTCATATTTTTTTTCTAATTTTTTATTTTTAAGTGAGTGTTTATAGAAGGATTTTATTTAGTTTCCTACATGAAATGAGTGGGGAGAAAGAGGGGGAAGGGTTATCTGAAATAATTCTGTGGCTGGTGAAAAACTTAGTCCTTTACTTTCCCACAACAGTAGTTCTTCCTCACATGTCAATTTTAAAAGACATGATGAAAATTTCATCTCTAAAAATAAGGTGATGAAATGGCCTATTAAAAATACTATGCTATATTGGTGGTACAGCTGTAAGGGATTTACAAAAATTAATTATATAACTATTGTAAAAATATCAGCATTGAAGTTAGTGCCAATGTATTTTGGTCTTGGACTCCACATTTTCATCTGTCTGGTATTTTCAGAAAAAGCAATCAACTCAAAATCTTTCTCTATAGAAATTTTTTTCCTGACATTATACATGCCTGATCTAAAATTCTTAATTTGAAAGTTGAATGCTCCTCATATGAAAATACCATGTTGTTATTGACAATACTTTTGGCTTTCTTAAATCCAGAGATTCCAAGAAACCAGACAACAATAAGCCACATTTTTTTTCCTTTATTGGGAGCTAAAGAGTATTGAAGAAGTCCAATGATGACTTACTCATGTGAGACACAACAGAATCGGGAGGTAATACAATTTCTGTTTTGATTGATAACATTAATACGTTAATACTTGCCTGGAAATAGTCTGAAAACTCCTGTTTTGTTGAACGTCATCAACAGTTGTTGTCAGTTTTAAATTACTCCGTTGTTCCACATGATTTAGGTAGGCTCTGTGTTAAAAGACTCAGGATATTTAAAAACCACTAGAAAGAATCAGTGGGAAGCTTGAGGAAACTTTCTGAAAAATCAGAGCAATCATTTACTGCTAACTGTTGAGGAACTGGCTGAAACTGGTCAAATTATTTATGTCTTGTGATTAAATTTCTTACTTCCAGCAAATGGAGTTCAAACTATTCATAGTATGATGATATTTCTCAGTTTCAAAGTTTGAGCAGGGGAAATGGACTTGTGGCTGTCTCAAACAAATATATTTTGTATCATTTTGAAGGTCATAAACAGGAGTCTCATGGAATTTTATGCTCTTACAATTGGTGAGAAAATTCTGATGAGATTTCTAATGTGAGAACAAGCCTTCTTATTCCAAGGCAGAGATTTAACCTGGTGTTAGCTATCAAGCATCAATATACCACCTCTCATCAGGTGAGAAGGTAGAGGCCCAAGGCTTCTGCAAACACCCCTTCCTGTTGTGAGAAGTTGATTTGGCAGCAGCAAGCTAACACTGTATTTTAGTTATTGCAGAAGGAACATATACAGTTGGCTGCAGGGCAGCAGTGTGAGAAGCCATGCAGCCCCAGGGCTGGAAGCAGAGGTGATGAGGAAAGGCTTTTCTAGGACTGATGAACTGCGAATGAAGCATCTCCCACAGTTGATGAGAAAAGAAAGGGAATATCTTCAAAAAGCACTGGCCTAGTGCAGAGCTCTCTGTGGCTTGGGAATGAAATAATTCTCAGATGACTGCACTGGTTCTCCCAGATGTGTGAGCAATTTTTAGTGCTGATGAGATTTTGCTAGCCAGCTAAAAGCAACATCTGACTGTGGATGGTTTCTCTCCAAATGGGCTCCATTTTTATTTTGCAGGGAATGGTTTTCAGGAAATATCTGCAGATGTTAGCCTGCAGAAAGATGTCCTATACGATGTCTCAAAGAGTTTTTTGACCCATCCTTCCAGTGTGAAAGGGCACTACAGAGCACTACCAAGAAGGTTAAACAAGTGTCCTTGGGTGCTATAAGCTTATGGGTTTTTAACCTAAACCAACTACAGATTTTTATTCTTTTGCAAAAACACTGATGGATACAGCAAGATTTATACCATGACAAAAATCCAGGACCCTTTGGGAAAGGCTCCTGCTATGGACAGGAGGCTTTGGGGAGACCTGCTGAAGCAGTGGTGCAGAGGACCTTGTCAAGGTTCCTGAATGTCCATGGCAGGATGTTACAGTCACCATACTGGCAGGGAAAAGCTTCTTAAACAGACCTGCTGAGGCCTGTCTTGCTCTGTGTGTCTCTCAGCACACAGCAGTAGTGATGGTAGGAATCATATTTATGGACTTTGCCTGCAAGAGGTTTTTCAGTTCAATGAGTATCCCAGAAAATACCTCATGTCTCATACATCTTCGTGCCTGTTGGAGTGGGTGTCTCTGCTTCCTGTCTGGATGGCAATAAAGATTAACCAAAAATGAAAGTCACTGGGTTTTCTCTAACTCCTCCTGGTTTTAGTTTCACCAGTTGTTAGGCTCCAGAGACCCTCTTTAACATGGAAATTTACTGTGCTTCTCTCTTGGCAGTTTGGCCTATTTGGTAATTAGAGTCTTCTCATTTGATGAACTGTTCCCATGGTTCCCTAGTTACACTCATTCTTGCTCTTGTACTTTGTGTTCCCTTATTACTTTCCTAATAACTGTTCCTGAGGCTCCTCTCTTCCTTTAATGTTTCTTGTGTGTTTGGCTAGGCTTCTCTGCATTCTTGGTATGGCATACGATGTGCCATCACTGGAACAAGATGTCACAGCTTTTCAGCGGCTGTATGTGTGGTTGTTCCTCCAGATCAGCTGCCTGTTTGAGCTCTCTCCACACAAGTTTTTATTCTGCTTCATGGTGGATTTCTGCTATAGCAGTGACTTTCCAAAGTGGATAATACCTGGGCTTCTAAACAATTGCAAATGTCTTGGCTTCAGTGGGACACCTTTCAGTTGCAGCCACAGGAGTCTTGTGGTCTGGAGTCCCTCCCGTCTCGCGGTTCCCTTAGACTCTCTTTTGTTTCTTGCTCCTGGCTGCATATAGTCCCTTGTTTGCTTCAACTAAGTATCTTAAGGAATCTCACTAGTCTATATAGTTATTTGTGGCTTGGCATTTTTGTCAGTCCTGACTCTAGATGCCATTTTTTTTGCTCCCCTGTACCCATAGCATCTCTCCTTTCCTCTCTCAGCTCCTTCCCCTCACAGGTTTTTGTGTGTTGGTCTTGTAAGGCAGGAAAATCCTCTCCACTCCAAATGCTTCAGAATGTAAATTTATGTTAGTTTTGTCTTTAGTTTCCTGGTTGAAAATTGGAAGGGATAGGATTAATCCAAATAGTCATCAGCTGTGCTCTTTGAAGGCATTTCCAGATTTTTGGCATATTCAAAACTCTCAGAAGGTAACAGGCATAACTAGTGAGAGAAGACAAATGCTGGTCACAACAATTTCTTTCATTTTCTACAAAGAATAGGCTGGCTTCGGACCTGGAATCCCCCTTTCTTCAACTTTAGCCAATTGTTGTCAAAGACATACTGTAATCCTTTCCATTTCTTGTATTTCTTAATCACATTTGATAACTTGGTAACTTTCTTTAACCAGAGCAATGTGTTAAACTTTCTTTTGGCTGCCACAGAGAATTCTAAACAATTTTGCTGAACTAGGTTCCAGCAGTTTTGGTACATAGCCTAACACCATAACTTGCGGTGTGCAGAGAAAATCAGTTCTCCAAAAGGAACTCAATAGCAGCATGGACCATCTGCCAAAAATTCCTTATTTTGGGACAGTACCAGGAAACTTGTGTGGGTCCCATTTTGCTCCTACTCAAGTCAAAGGCAAAGCTCCTCCCAGCTGCAGAGGGATAAAGTTCAGGCTACAATGCTCAGTCCTCACATTCACATTTCACACATTTTCCTTCAAATTCTTTTTTGTCCTTTATTTTTAGGCTCTGGCAAAATCCTTGCACTCTCCCATACATTTTCTGGAAGGCAAATCACAGATAGGAACCATTTTCCTCATCTTTTACACTGTTTAAAAGTAGCTCCTGTTTTGTGCCCCAAAGCACGGCTGGAACTCAGCAGCTGTAATCTGGAGTGACAGATGAGCAAGTCAGATCATGAAAGGAGGAAAAAGCTGCTGGAAAAGGAGCAAACAAACAGAAGGAAAGCTTGTAATCATATCAGAAAGGCAAGAAGTGATATCCCGGAAGAATTAATTTTGTATTTCAGTAATCCCTGAATTTACTTGGCAAGATGATAAATTGGGGATAGGCTGTGGACAAGCAGGAGATAGCAGACATGGAAAGATGGGATCTTGGGACATTTGCCATAGGAAGTGAAACTCCAGCATCACTGTGTTGCAATAAGTGCTAATAGGTTTGGAGTTTGACCATGTCTTACATGTGTGTAAGTATACAGACTGCTATATATAGCTCTGGAAATAAACACGTGTAATCCGATAGCTTTAAACATTGTCGGTTTTCTTACTAGACTGTAAGAACACTTGGAAGAAGCAAGTGTATGAATAAAAACTGATTTTTGCTATGAAGCTTATAAGAGAAGCAGCTCTGTAGGGTGCTCCTATGGAAGGAAAGCAACTGAGGTGCAGAATAACATCAGTCACTTCTCAAAAAACAGAAGTGCATGAGCTTCCAGGTAGAGGGACACAGGGAAGGGAAGAAGGAGCATCCCTAGCACATTCCTGACCCATTTGTGGGTACATGACTCAGAGAAGAGTGAGCTGTGTGCAGTGAGGCAATAGAAGGGCACAGGTAGTCCTGCCCCTGGCCTATGTCTCCCCATGGCCAAAGAACCTGTCCAAACAGCCTAAAGGCTGTGTTCAACCCCAGCAGGGGCTGTAACAAGGACACAAGGAGAAAAGTGCCAACAAGAAGCTGAGTCCTACTTTGTGACATTAATGTGGTAGGTTTGAATATAGAAAACTGAATAACCAATGCTAATTTTTAGACTTTAAGTAACGGCATAATCAGGGTCAGCAAGCTTTATTTACTCGACCTGTGTGCAGCTGTCAAGAATCTCAAGTTGTGCCTTCTGCAGTGCAAAAGCTGCTGGAAAGGGAGATCCCTCATCCCCAGCCCATCTCACCATGCGTTGCAGGATGGCTCCTGTACTTGTCAATGTGCACTGCAACAAAGGTCACCCTCAGGGAAGAATTCTCTCCATAATATCCCTAATACTGATGCTAAAGAGTTAAGAAGTTTTTTGTCTGCTTCATACAAGACATCTTATTTAAGAGATTGATAGATTTCAGGGAAAGGCATCAAACCAAATCAGTAATGCACGTGTGATTGTTCATTGTAATGCAGATAAAGAAAACCTAAATGAAACATAATACTTCTGTTGTTGGAAGCCATTCAAGTGTGATTTAAAACATAAAGGCTGACAAATACTTTACTGCAGAAGTGTCCAATATCTGCCTGGACAGGCACCATGTTCCCTTCAGTGAAAATATACATTTTCACATTTTGCTTTTCCATTTTGCCATCAGTATGGCTAACGTAAGGTTCATAGACAAGAAATTAAAATGCTGTCAGCTTTTACCTTTGGCTTTCAAAAAGTGAAGTAAATAGGAAATTCCATCATAGTCTATGAGAGTACACAATTTCTGAATTATTTAATGTACTAATGGAATTAATTGGAATGTGAAATCAAACACTCCGTGGTGCACTGCCTGAAAATAAATTTTTCCCCTCTAACTTTGGGATCTTATCCCCAAAAAAATTCAGCATCTTATGTTTGCCCTTGGTTTCCTCAAAATTTTTCTCCCCATCTTTTTGCCAGTTGCCAGCTACCTGGATCACCCAGAGAAGTCCTTTTCAACAAAGGGGGACTCTTAGTGACAAGAATATACAATCTTTGTTTTTTACAGCCTTTTTGTTTTAGCACTTTTATTGTTTTCTGCTGTTTGGGAATATCTTTGGTTTTATTTCATAACATCTTTCAACTTACCCACAACTGGAAGGAAAGTGATGGAAGTCTTTGCACAACGTGAAATCTTTGTTCATGTAGCACCCAGGAAGAGACAAGTGCCATCACCCTAATTCTCATCAAATTTCTTCTGAAGTCCACGGAAGTTTTGTCTAAGTAAGGCTGCAGGATTTGATCTGGTGTTTGCTGTACAGTGTGTACTGCAACGTCTGGTATTCTTTAACTCTACCATCTTTGTTTTTAGCGACAGTCTGCATAAAGGTGTCTTATGGGATAAAGTTTGAACAGGCTGTAGTACTGGAATGAGGTAAGAAAACTGGAAATTAAAGCTAAAAAGACCTTTGTCTCTCTAGGAACACAGTGAAAGGTGTCATATTTCTTTGGCGTTGTAATGCTACTAAATTACATCTGCTCCTCAAACATTTTTCAGAGGGCGGATTTCTAGACCTCCAATTATTCTAGAGATAAAAAACGTCCAGCGCACTCAGTTTTTTCTCTTTAGATCGTTTCATCATCTCTCCCCTCCCGTCCTCAGATTTTAATTTAACTTGCAGCTTCCTGCCGAGTCTCCCCAGCTGGAGCCCAGCGGCAGCCGAAGGCTCTTCTCGCCCTCTGGCTGCACCGAGGGCATCACCTGTCCCGGCGCTGCCGCCGCACCTGGGCGCGGGCGGGGCTGGGCTCGGCACTGCGGGGCTGGCTCCGGGTGCGGGCTAGCTCCCCCGGCTGCGGGGCTGGGGCTGGGGCTGGGGCTGGCTCCGGGTGCGGGCTAGCTCCCCCGGCTGCGGGCTAGCTCCGGGTCGG